>JANAVB010033820.1:9044911-9082411 GCA_029216955.1 Iris pallida | reverse complement strand
ACAGTCTAGTACCGTGCCGCAACGACCCATCTTCGGCTACAGAGAAATCGTCGAGCAAACTCGTTCGCACCTGCACCCTGATGCTCCTCAGGGCAACATCATCATACTGCGCTGACCTGACTCTATCCATCAGCTCAGACTGAATCTGCAAACCCCACATCTGGATCTCTACACCCGGAATGATGACCTCGATAACCAAACTATCCAGGTCGGCCAAAAGATGACGATCTGTCGTCAAGAACATAGCTACTGGATACCTGCTCAAGGCATCTGCAACTACGTTGGCCTTTCCCGGATGGTACTACAGTGATATATCGAAGTCCTTCATCAGCTTTAACCACCGCCTCTGTCGCATGTTCAGCTCCTTCTGAGTGAACACGTACTTCAAGCTCTTGTGATCTGTGAAGATCTCAACTCGCACTCCGTACAGGTAATGCTTCCATAACTTCAAAGCAAAAAATAATCGCGGCCAACTCCAGATCATGAGTAGGATAGTTCTTCTCATGAGGACGTAACTGCCTGGATGCATAGGCAATCACCTTCCCGTGCTGCTGAAGAACACAACCCAAGCCCTTCCCTGAAGCATCGCTGTAGATCGAGAACCCACCTGACCCAGATGGCAAAGTCAAGATCGGAGCTGAAGTCAACCTCCTCTTCAGCTCATCGAATGCAGCCTGACACTCAACAGTCCAGACGAACTCCACGTCCTTCCTGGTGAGTCTAGTCATCGGCTCTGCAATCCGCGAGAAGTCCTGGACGAACTTCCGGTAATAACCAGCCAAACCCAGAAAGCTTCGAACCTCGGCAACTGAACTGGGCGTAGACCAAGACTCGACTGCTGAAATCTTCCTCTGGTCTACTGAGATCCCGTGCTCGATCACAACATGACCCAAAAACTCGACCTGGTCTAAGAAGAACTCACACTTCGAAAGCTTCCCGTAGAGTTGCTCCCTCTTCAGAGTCGCTATCACAACTCTTAAGTGCTCCTCATGCTCCTCCTGCGTCTTCGAATAGATCAAGATATCGTCTATGAAGACCACCACGAACTTGTCAAGGTAATGATGGAATACCTTGTTTATCAAGTTCATGAACACTGCAGGAGCATTGGTCAACCCAAATGGCATCACTGTAAACTCGTACTGGCCGTACCGAGTCCGAAATGCCGTCTTGGGAATGTCATCCCGCCTCACCTTCAGCTGGTGATACCCGGACCTCAAGTCTATCTTCGAAAATATCTTTGCCCCACTCAGCTGATCGAACAAGTCGTTGATCCTCGGTAAAGGATATCTATTCTTGATAGTGAGGTTGTTGAGCGCCCGGTAATCAATGCACATACGGGACGTACCGTCCTTCTTCGACACAAACAGGACTGGCGCTCCCCAGGACGAAGAACTGGATCTGATAAACCCCTTGTTCTGCAGCTCGTCGACTTGCTTCTTCAGCTCTATCAACTCGCTGTTGTTGACCCTATAGACGTGCTGTAAAATTAGGCTCGGCGCCCGGCACCAAGTCTATAGAGAACTCAATGTCCCTGTCTGGCGGCATCCCCGGTAACTCCTCGGAAAAGACATCCGAGAACTCAGCTATCAACGGATGTGGCAAATCCTGCCCCGCCAACAAAGCTCCACAGAATCCAGCCTCCGGCTCCGCTGCTCCTCGAGCAAACTCGATCTCTGGCTCTCCCGGCGGCCTAAAAAGAACTCTGCCTTCTCTACAATCAATACTAGTATGGTGCATGCTCAACCAATCCATACCGAGTACCATATCGTACCTCGGAAGGGGCATTACGAGCAGACACGCACTCAAGTCCCGGCCTCTCAGGGTGACTCTTCGCCCCTTGCAAATATTATTAACCAGGATAATGCCTCCCCCGGTCATAATCTTGCAAGTCCTACCCATATATTCAATAATAATATTGTGTCTCAGAGCAAAGGAAACATACACAAAACTATGAGTGGCCCCAGAATCAAACAAGACGAAAGCAGGGAAAGAATCAAGGAGAACATGACCTGCTACAATATCTCCCACTGGCTCTACCTCCTCCACTGCTAGTGCAAAGGCTCTGCCCTGGGGTGCCCTCTGATGCTGGACGAACTTCTGCTGCTGTGTCTGGAGTGGCTGACCCCTCGGCTGAACTGCCGGTCCCGTCAGTGCCCTATCTTGGCCTCCCTTGGCTGCTCGAACAGGGCAGCCCTTCAGCAAGTGGTCGGTCCCTCCGCAGAATAGGCAAGCGCCTAACCTCCTCCTACATATGTCTCTGCTGTGCCCCGTCTTTCTGCAGAAAGCACACTGCTGGGTCTGCCTCTGGCCCTAACCCTGATGCTATTGGGCACGTGCTGGTGCCTGATGCTGCTGCTGAAATGGCCTCTGTTGATGCTGAATATGGGGGTTCTTGGCCTATCCCGCACTGGGACTCGCCCCTATGGTATCACCGCTCCTCTTCGGCTTGAGGCCGAAGTCCTCCTCTGTAATCTGCGCGTCCATCAATATCTGATCGAACGTCGCATCACGGCGACCCGAGGTACGGGTGCACACTGCATGAATAAGTCCCCTACAGAACTTATGAGCCTTCTACCTCTCATCCTGGATCATATCGGGAGCGAACCTGCTAAGACGGAAGAACTCTGCTGCATACTCGTCCACCGACGAGTTCCCCTGAACTAGACCTACGAACTGGCCCTCCAATGCTGTAAGAGCCACGGAAAGAACTTCTCCTTGAAGAGCCTTCAAAAGTTCTCCCATGTCAGCTCTCTCACCGATGCACGAGGATCTGTGCGGTACCATATCAGCGTGATGTCGAAGAATCGGCTGGCTGCGGCTGAAACCCAAAGTCCTCTAGGAAGCTCTGCCAGCTCCATACTCCGCTGCACGTCCTCTAGCCAGTCGTCTGCATAAAGGATGCCCTCCGTGCCCGTGAAGTTCCTGGAGCTCATCTTCCTAAAGTCTAATACTTTTCCTGGCCTGGACTGCTGCTGGTACGGCTGCTGGCCAGTAGGGCCCTGCACCGTACCCGGTGCCACTCTCTCCACGGCTGCCAGTACAAGCTGATGCAAGTTCTCCATGCTCTGCCTCAGCATCTCAATCTGACGGTGTAACGCCTCCGTCTGGCGCTGCGACGCCTCTGCCTGGATTCGCTGTGTCTCTATTATCTTCTGAAGGAGAAGGAACATGTGGTGTGTATCAATCGGTATCGGAGGTGGTAGCGGCAGTATCTCTGGAACAACGACCGAAACCCTCTGGGGTGGAGGTGGTAGACCTTACTGTGCAACTGCCAGGGCCTCCGGGATAGTGGAATCACTGGGGGCAGTCTCGTGAACCTCCTCCTCAGCCTGGTCAGATCTCTCGGGCAAGCTACTCGATCCAGTAGCCTGCGGGTGCGTTTTCGTCATCCTGGAGACGAATTGAAACAAAAAGATCAATATGGCACATGAGAAGATATTATCAAAGAAGGACAGTTAATTTAATACAAGGAGAGTAATCATGATAATCAAAAGATCAAAATTTTTCCTAGGTGTGATTAAGAAACTCCTATCATATCCTAGGTCCTACGTCCTAATTGCAGGCTCGTAATTAGTACTCTAAGTCGAGCACCATTACGAGATCGCACTAATTACGACACAGACCTGCATGGGCTACCATAAAAACGTGTCATGACCCGCACCCTTATGAGGGGCACGAGCACGTGGGTACGTCCAGCCTACGCCGCAGTATCGACGGTAGAACGCTGTATATAACGTCTGTAAATACTACGACAAACAGTATAAAGGTACCTGTACAGTATATACACTCCGAGTGGAGGTGACATAACAACACAGTCTCAATCACAGAATAAAACTAAGGTAGATAGCACTGAAGGAAACATATGATAGATGAAATAGGAAATAAGTCCAGTGTCCGACACAAGCCCAGATATATATACATCATCACAGGGTCTCAAAATATGATATAGAAACTACAGTCTGATAATGCTAGCTGGATCGCAGTCCAGACAAACCTAGCAGATAGATCTAGATAGAAGTACTGTCATACACTGGCTCCAAGGGTGTCAACTGGTCGCAGTCTATGTCCTGACCATACCCATAGTGGGTAGAGCAGTCCGCATCTATGTCATCTGGATATATCATAACGGTATCCTGTCAGGAAAATGAACGAGTACAACGCTGGCAACAAATTCCATAGTAATGACAAATGCTCTAACAGTCAATCATAACAGAGTACGAGATGAACATATCAAGATATAAGTATAACAGGATATGTAAACTAGAAATCATGTCAGGATAAATAATGCAGGAAAGTAAGCTGAACTGTAATATGTGACTGATGTAATAAATATAAAATGTGCCTCGAATATTATAGCATAATGTGATCGGTATGGGTCAAGATCAGGCTTCCAGCCGACCGGCTACAAGTACGTGGACTCGGCTCGGCCGGGATGGCAAGCTATGGAGCAAGTAGTAGCACAGGTCAGGCTATACCCATCGTGAGGTGAGGGTATAGCTATGATACAAGTAGTAACTCAAGGTGGGCATTGATCACACTATCTATAAAATTCTCCATTCCCTGAATTATATACGGATCCGGACATAGCACGTCATGACGCGGGATTCCCTAAGAGGGGAGCAAGTCCTCTTCAGGAATCAGCGTCAATACAAGTACAAGAATCAAGGCCAAGCAAGTACCAGTATCCTAAGAAATCCAGGAATGACATCTCATGACAGGAATCCGACAATATTAGTCCGTGCACCAATGTGTCGAGAATCAAGTAAACACTATAACTGAACTGGTAGAGAAGATATCAAAACAAGTAACTGCTATCAGAGAATGTACTCGCCTGCTGTCCTGAGCTGTAGGGTATATCAATGCTCAGAGTGGAAATCAGAAACCTAAGGATGAGATATTTTATGTTAATTTAGGTTTAACAAAGTTAAGAATGATTTATAATGAATGATATGAAATCTAGGTCTCACTGAGTCACACTAAGTCCTGTCAAGTCAATCTAGGTCAAATCAAGTTATATCAAGTCAATCTAAGTCAGACTAAGTCAATTCTAGGTCATACCAGTCGTCTCCAGTCAAAACAAGTCAAGGCAAATCAAACGGGGTCAAGAGTTGGCCTACAGTTGACATCTAGTCAACTGATCCTGGTCAACTCTGGTCAACTCTAGGTCAACCCTAGGTCAAACTGGTCAAATGTTGACCAACAATTGACTTTTGGTCAACTGGTCAACTCTAGTTTGGATTTGGTCAAATTTAGACAAAGTGTTGACTCATCGTTGACTTTTGGGTAAAAAGTCAACTCTAGGTCAACCGAGCCAAAATTGGTTCAAAAATGACATTTGTAGGGTGTACCTAACAAGTCACCTAAGTTTCAAGTCAATCCGAATACCCGAACCCCGTATCTTGAAATTACCCGATTACCCTCTAATACACATACCCTTAAACCACTCTAACGTTGACGCCAAGTGGCCTTCCCTTAGGAATTCCACTCCCGGCTTCCTAGGATAGTAGGATACTAGCCTATACAATCATTACGTACCAAGTTCTCTAGGTAGAGTGGACATCCAGTCCATCTTACGGTCCATATTGGTCGTTTACCCGTTATCTTGAGTATCTCAAGATATTCAATGATATCGTGCGATACTCTTCTCCAATTCCCAAATGGAATCCCGATTTCAACCTAGAAGCCTACCCGCAAACTCTATTTCATACTAACTAAGTCCCTTCCAAGTTTGGACGCGTTCCGACGCTCCTAACTCAAAATCACCCTCTCACTTCTATCTCACACAACCACTCACACACACTCTCAAACACTCACTTTTCACTCTCACTTAGGACTAGTTTTAGGGGTTAGTTAGAGGGTATATATAGGCGTATATATAGCTATATATAGGTATATATATATAGGTGTATATGTGGGGGGGTTTATGGGGCTAAAGCGGGATGCTACTGCTGCTTTACTGCTGCTGCTAAGGCTGCTTGTTGCTGCTGTTGATTTCAGCTGCTGCTGCTGTGTGTGTGTGTGGGGGGGGGGGGGGCAGCCACTTGGCCTCCCCTAGCTGCTGCTGCTTTCCTTCCTCTTCTTTCCCTCTTCTTCCATCTATTCTCCTCTCTAAATCCTTCTCTAAACTCCTCTATTCTTCTCTAAATCTCTCTAAAACTCTCATAAATATATATATAATCACACACATACAAATCTCTCATTCATCCCCCTCTCTCTATATATAAATACACACACAAGTATATATATATAGACACACACACACACACACACACACACACACACACACACATATATATATATATATATATATATATATATATATATATATATATATAGGAACACACACACATATATATATACACTCACACACATATATATAAACACACACACATATGTATATATATATATATATATATATATATATATATATATATATATATATATATATATATAGGAACACACACACATATATATATACACTCACACACATATATATAAACACACACACATATGTATATATATATATATATATATATATATATATATATATATATATATATATATATATATATATAGACACACTCTCATATATATACATATAGAGACACACACACACACACACTAAAACAAAACAAAAAAAAAAATATATATATATATATATATATATATATATATATATATATATATATATATATATATATATAGACACACTCTCATATATATACATATATAGAGACACACACACACACACACTAACACAAATAAATTTAGGAGTGCCTAACCACTTAGATACAAATCTAATTATTCTAGAAGTATCCAAATTTGGGGAAAACTCAAGGACACAATCACAAATCACAACTTCTCCTAGGACACACCAAACGGACTCAAACTTGACACGAATAGGGACACAAACACGGGGATCAATCCTACGGGGTCCAATCTAATTATCATGATGAAAAGAATGAATTAGAGAATAGGTTGTACCTATCGGGAGATGGATTCCCAATGGAAAATTCCTCCGACACGGCTCCGACACAATGAATTGTTTAGGACACACCCTTGCACTTCTTGCTCCCAAAAGCTTGGAGAAGCTTCATTTGGGGTAGAGGAAGAGTTGGATGGAAGAAAAATGGGAAGAAGAGATTTATTTTGATATGATTTCTAGGGAAATCCTATTCTTTACTTGGGAAGAAACTTGGAGAAGAAGAAGATGGTGAAATATTTGAAGTGAAAGAATGGAAGAGAGAGAGAGGTGGCCGGCCCTATTGGAAAGGGTTTGGGGCACTTGCAATTTACAAGTTTGCCCCTCCCTTATATTCCTAGCTAAGTTATCTTCCTAAATTGGTTTTGGGAGTTAGTTTAGACTGGTGGGCCATGACTAATTAATGTCAAGAATGGTGGGCCATGGCTAATTAATGTGTTAATCACAACTCAAGTCAAAATTCTCCGGAGTCCCGAATTAAGTCGGAATGTGATGAAATTCGAACTCGACTCCTATAATCATTAAATATTAATATTCATGAAATAAATCTCAAAAATATTCTAAAATGAAAAATTACTATTTTACCCCTATCTTGGAAAAGTGAGGGTGACAAAAGTGTTCTCCAATACAAAAGTATTGTGAAGAAAATAAAAAGTATTTTTTTTTAACTTCCAAGACAACTCCTCAACTTCTTCATTTTTTTTATAAATATTTCTATTCATAATTGATGATGTGGAGACAATGTCATCGTGAAGTGCATTGTCTAGATCTAGACAACCAACTTCACATTATCCTTTCCATGTCATTGTCATGTCAACTTCATGATTTATTTTACATTTGAAATAAAAGCTCGTCATTCCTATGTGGTAACCATTTTTTTCTAAACTCATAATAGGGTTGGAGATGCTCTAATATTGACTACACACTATATATACCCAAGTCGAAGTTCCAGTGATATGAATACAATACAGCACGATGCAGTGACACTATTATTATTGTCTTAGTATATTTTAAAGTGTTTGTATCATATTTGATACAGATCAATCTGACACCGATTTGGCAGATAAACTCTTGTTACTTAGGGTGTGTTTGGTAGGAGGGAAAAGTGGGAGAAAGGAAAATAGAGGAGGGAAAAGTGAAGGGAAAGATTCATTTTCTCTTGTTTGGTATGGAAGCAAAATAGAAAGGAAGGAAAAGTGGAGGGATTACTTTTCCCTCATAACCTAAGAAATTCAATCCCCCCAAAAGTGGGAGAAAAAGTGGAGGCATGTATTAATTAACAATTATACCCCCATATGAATGTATTATTTAAAAATTATTTATGAAGTCAAATGGTAAATAAGTGTTTTTAGTTGAGGGTAGAATTGGTAAACCCTATACTTTTTACTTTCTTTCCTTCCATTTTTCTTTCATACCAAACAAAGGAAAATGCATCTCTTATCTTTTCTCTCCTTGCTACCAAACACAAAGGAAGGAAATGATCTTTCCTTTCCATATGGAAGGAAAATGAATCCTTATCTTTTTCCTTCCTTCCACTTTTCTATCCTTCCTACCAAACACAGCCTTAGATTCTTGAGACTGTGAGGATAAATAAATTTCATCCAGAGGTATGAAAATTCCATAATTTGCAGCATAGGGAAAAGTTTTGTGAAATTGCAAAGAAATGGACACCTCGTCATCAGAAATGATGCGATGGTTACTGCCCACCATAGCAAATGGTGAGGAAGTTGATATGGCCGCAACCTTGCCATCACTGCTGGCGGACGCGAGCGGTGACATGGCACTCCCTCCATTAGTGATGGCGTTATGTAGAATTTTTTTATTTCTAAACAATTAACTAGGTGTTTAAGAGAGGAGGATAAAGGAAGAGAGAGAAGAAGATTGGCATGTTACAAGTTGCAACGTGTAGCATGCAAGGATGGCAAAGGTAGAGGTATTGGAAATAAACTTGATTTTGCGATAATATTTTGAGCCTAACAAATTAATTCACTACCATTGGGCTTTGTCCATTATGTCCATTTTATTTTTGAGTTTAATCCATGTTCTAGGAACTTCTTTATCTAGAAAGTTCATGAAAAATATCTATGTTCATGAAAGAGTCTAGAATGATTCCATACTATATTTAATAAGTGTGTAGACTCTTCCAAGAGCCCTATAAAAAGGGGTGTTCTCCCCTCATTTTGTACACAACAAAAATTAAGAAGCTTAGTGCTATTATAAAAAAATTTCTCTTTCATTCTTCTCTTACACTACATATTTTTTCTATAATTTTCTCCCACTCCAAATTTGCTCCTCCTAACTAGTTGGTCCACCACAATTCCAACAAAGTGGTATCAGAGCGAGGCGGTTCGAGGTCGAAGATGGCAACGAGGTGACTCCCTTCCAAGTTCCCGTCCTCAACAAGAGCAACTATGCCAATTGGAGCATCAAGATGAAAGCTTTGCTAGGAGCACAAGATGGATGGGAGGTCGTCGAAAAAGGTTATAATGAGCCACAAGATGAGGTTTCATTATCTCAAGCTCAAAAGGAGTTGTTGAAATCTTCAAGAAAGAGGGACAAGAAAGCTCTCTTTCTCATCTACCAAGCGTGGATGATGATGCATTCGAGTTGATTTCAAGTGCAACAACCTCCAAAGAAGCATGGGAGAAACTTTAAATTTCTTGCAAAGGAGAGGAGAAGGTGATGAAGGTACGCCTCCAAACTTTAAGAGGTGAATTTGAAGCTTTACATATAAAAGAGTCTAAAACTATTCCGGACTACTTTGCTAGAGTTTTAGCCATTGTTAATCAAATAAAAAGAAATGGTGAAAGCATGACCAACACTCGAGTGATGGAGAAAATTCTTCGCTATTTGCTTCCACAATTTGAGCATATCGTTGTAACTATTGAAGAAACTAAAGACTTAGAGACCATGACTATTGAGCAACTTAAGGGCTCATTACAAGCCTATGAAGAAAGAAAAAAGCAAAAACAAGATACATTGGAGCAAGTCCTTCAAACAAAGCTCACTTTCAAGGAGAAAGAAAAAAGCTTCACCAATCAAAGAAGTCATGGCCAAGATCGTGGAAGAGAGGAAAGAACTCATTACAAGACATTCATCAATGGAGAAAGAGGCAAAAACTATCATACAAGAGGACGTGGAAGAGCAAGCTTCACAAGAAGATATGGAAATCAAAGGTATGATAAATCACAAGTTGATTGCTATAATTGTCATAAACTTGGACATTATGCATCAGAATGCAGAAACACAACTGGACATGTTGAGGAGAAAGTTCAATATGTTGAAGAAAAAATACAAGAGAACTCAACTCTATTGTTTGCACACAAAGAAGAAGAAGAAGAAGAAGATATAAACACATGGTATCTTCACATGATGGAAAACAACCATATGTGTGGAAGCATAAACATCTTTATGGATCTTGATGAGTTCTTTGATAATTATATCACTTTTGAAGATGATCTAGAAACACCGGTGAAAGAAAAAAAGAGTGAAGAAGAAATCATTCAAGAAATTGATACTAGTGGAGACATTGTGTCCAATAAAGAAAGCTCGCTACAACCGGATGTCCAAGAATCAAATTATGACTATGTTTCTCTCATGGAAGAAGAAGGTAAAGTGCAAACACGTGAAGAAGTACAAGAGTCTGTTACTCCGCTCGTATCATCAATACCATCTCGAGAAGATTCTCCACCTTCATCCTTGGATGAGAGAAGTGCTCCGAACTTGAAAAGCTTGCAAGAGGAGATTGAGGTAATCAATAATCAAAATAATCTAAAAAAATTTTTTGCCTTTTTGCCGATTGTGAACCAATAGGTTTCGAAGAAGCGACACAAAACAAGAAATGGAGAGACGCAATGAATGAAGAAATCAAGAATATCATGAAGGACGGTACTTGGGAGCTAAAGACACTTTTAAAGTGGCAAAATAAAATTAGATTAAAAAGTATCTACAAGCCAAAGAAAAATGCTTAAGATGAAGTCAAGAGGTACAAGCATAGACTACCTACAAAAGTCTATGGCTATGATGAAAAGCAAGTTCATCCACCCAAAGATGTGCATCATAAGAAAGCAAGTGCAAAGGAACTGCGTCAAAATGCAAAAGTAAGCTACCGAGATCTTTACCAAGCAAATCAAGAAAGAAGCACTATTCAAGGCAAGAAGTTCACTTGGAATCGCAAAGTCAAGTTTAAGGGGGAGTGTTGGAAATAAACTTGATTTTGCGATAATATTTTGAGCCCAACAAATTAATCCACTACCATTAGGCTTTGTCCATTAGGCCCATTTTACTTTTGAGTTTAGTCCATGTTCTAGGAACTTCTTTACCTAGAAAGTTCATGAAAAATATCTATGTTCATAAAAAATATCTATGTTCTAGAGATATCTTAATATTAATTATAAAAGAGTCTAGAATGATTCCATACTATATTTAATAAGTGTGTAGACTCTTACAAGAGCCCTATAAAAAGGGGTGCTCACCTCATTTTGTACACAACAAAAATTAAGAAGCTTAATGCTATTATAAAAAAAATTTTCTTCCATTCTTCTCTTCCACTAAATATTCCCTCCATAGTTTTCTTCCACTCCAAATTTGCTCCTCCTAACTAGTTGGTCCACCACAATTCCAACAAGAGGTTCCTGTAGAAACTGTTTACAACTCATCAAATGGATAGATGGATGATTGATAGGTACAGATAGGTAGAGAGAATACGTTCGATGACTTCCTATCTACTATTGTCTTATACTTAACATACTAGACGTCAAGTTTTGTTAAGAGTTCAACTTAAAAAATAGCATGGGAAGTTAAGAAGCTGAGAATAGACCAATGTAACCAAAATAAACTGTATTTTACAACAACTTTGAGAGGCAACTCCCGCCATCACTAATGGCGTGGGTGTTATGTCACCGCTTGCATCCGTCATCAGTGATGGCGCAGTGGCCTAGTTACCTTTGCATCCACCATTTGCAATGGCACAAATGCCATGTCATCCTGTCCGGTCGTTTGCTTTGGCGGGCAGTGACCATCGTGCCATTTTTGATGGCGATGTGTTCCTCTCTCCCAAGTTTGCATAAGTTGACATGCAACATTAATCACTTACCATGTGTAATTTTTTCTAATTGATATTATTTCATTGTTCATATTAACAACTCACAGTTTTTTTCTTCTTTAAATAGTTGTATGCTGTAGATGAGTCTCTAGATTGGATCTTGGCTGCTTGTTTCCAACTTCTGTCTTCTACCGGAAAGTGTTAACGCTCCGACGAGCATCTTCACCCTTGGCTGGTCCAACCAAGCGGATGGTGCGGTTCTCACAAGATTCGAACTTCTGAACCTGTCCACCTTCGTGTCCGAACTTGAAGCTCCCACATACACATACGTCATCGAGCAGAACATCACGCACAGTGCATACCGTCGATATCCCACAGCTCCTCTTGAACTGTGTGAATGACGATGCTCCCGTCTCAGATTGAGTTTGCTACAAAACTTGATCTCCTCCTTGGCCTCGAACTGCTAAAATCGACGTCGCTCTGTGAAGATTTGGCAAATCGCCTATCGTCAAATCTGGATCCGTAGAGCAACCCCCACCTGGAGACCGACCAACTATTATGAGACCGACATACTGACCCTCAATCTTTGACTCATCACCATCCGTCGCTTTGTCTCGACGAACCGAATCCTCCGAATCCCTCAAAACATCTCGAAGTTCCTCCTCAACAAGTTTCCGACGATCAATCTCCTGTCAAACACCTCTCGAGCCTCCATCCGATGTTTGTGGCCTGCTTGTACAGCTCAGCGTCTTACGCCTGTACATGTCACAACATAAATCTTCCCGATCCAGCTGTTGAGAACCCTTCGTAAGCATCCAATCTTTGCTCCCAAACAGACTGTGACAGCCATCATCTGCCAGTCTTCCTACCGAAACCAAGTTGCAGCGCAAACTCGGTACATGTCGCACACCCCTAAGGATGAATTTCTCACCAAATTTCGTCGTCAAGTGTACATCAACCATGCCTACAACTGCAGTCATCCCCTTGTCGTCCATCTTCACACGTCCAAACCTGCCACCGCGATATGACGTGAAGATCCTACTATGTGGAGTGGCGTGATACGATGCCCCCGTGTCCATGATCCAGTCGCCATCATGACACATGCCATAGGGTTCATCTGCATCGGTCGCTGCGATGATGATATCTTTCATTGCTGTGAGATCCTCCTGATCATCATTACCTTTGGCCTTCTCAGCTTTGAGCTTCATGCAGTTCCTCTTCATATGACTACTTTCACCACAGTAATAGCAGCCCTCCTTGCGGCCCACAATCGCAAAATTTTAAGAACTCTTTCCTGTCCTCGCTTGTGACTTGGGTCTTCTCTTTTCGTAAAAAGTCACCAGAGTGGACTCATGCGATGATTCCACTTGCTTGTGCCGGACCTCCTCATTCAACAAGCTACTTTTGACTGCCTCCATCGTGACAACTCCATCAAGCGTGGAATTGCTCACCGGTACCACCAACGTCTTCCAGCTTTCCGACAGAGAACTCAAGAGCAGTAGGAACTGAAGCTCATCATCAATCATAATCTTTATCGTAGACAGCTGATTGTTGATTCCCTGAACCTCATTTAGATGTTGTGCTACTGTGGCACCCTCCGTGTACTTTAAATTGACGAGTTGGAGAATAAAAAATGCCTTGTTGCCAGCCGTCTTCCTTTCGTACAGCGAATGCAGCTTCTCCCACAATACTTTTGTCGAACTCTCCATGGACATATAGTGAAATACTGAATCATCCAACCATTGGCAGATGAATCCAACGGCCTTCCGATCCATTCATTTTCAGTCTTTAGTAGCTTTGTCCGTTGGCTTTGCGACGTCGCCCTCCAACGGACCATGCAAATCCTTGTACCTCTAATTGTTGGATTCATCTAGTCGTTTCAAGTCTTCAGAGCCCATGGTTACGGGGCTCGTTTGGACGTCTCTAATTGGTTCGAGACAGATGGTGCTGAACGTTCATATGTATTATCCGATTACACGAGTTCTTCTCAAGGTGGAGTAGGAGCATCAACTACAAGAATTGGCTTTAAAGGTGGGTTTGACGAGTCCAAGGTGGAGCAAGACTTTGTGGTTGGCACACAATTATGGTGTGGATGGATGTGTCAGGCTTAGTTATGTAGTCGAACAGATCGAGATGATAATATATTGGATCTCCTAGGTGCTCTGCTGGCAGAAACAAGTAAAGGTAGCCAAAATGTGCTAAGGTTGTTCGGTTAGCGGGAACGAACAAAGGTAGCCGGAGTGTGCTAAGGGTGTTCGGCTAGCGAGAACAAACAAATGGTAGCCGGGTGTGCTAGGTTGCTCGGTCAGCAAAAATAAGCTAAGGTGGAGATTGTTGGATTGTATCTCGTTTCCGGTTGAGCGCTCAAATGGGAGGTGACAATGGAGTTGGTAATTTAGTCCCACATCGGTTAGGAGGTGTGATCATGTGGTGTAGATAATTGGGATTAGTTCATGCCTTACATGAGAATTCTCTTTTAAGGTATATGGATCCAATTCAATATCGTACCTCATGGGCCAACTCCGTTTTGTGTCACACCGCGTTTCCAATAATTGGTATCAGAACTTTGGAGGTTATGGCAGCCATGTCTACGGAGCAGATGAACACTCGTATGATCACCCTCACATGAGAAAACCGGACGATTTGGAAGCCAAGGATGGAGGATCTACTCTGGTGCAAGGACTTGCACAGTCTGTTAGAGGACGACATGTATGTAGTCCAGTTGAGGACCCATGAGGTCAATACCCCTCTCATCAGACTAGAGGGAAAGGTTGTTGGAGTTCAGTCTGGATTTGGTAACAACATATGGAATCAATATCTTATTAAATATTTGATTTAAATATTATACTTGGATGTATATAATCGGTGTTGTACTATTTTAGATATAATAAGATTATTATTTTAGGAAATCATATTATGATCTAAAATAGGATAATGATGGACAATTTTATGTGTAATAGGATTCATATTTGAGGGCTTCTTAATTAAAAAAAAAAATCATATTATGACCTAAAATAGGATTTTTCTCATCCTATATATATGGTGTGTGGGTGAAGGCACAAAGAATAAGCACAAAGCACAAATTGGAGATTCGTTGTGCTTGTCCACAAGAAAATCTAAGAGAAAGTCCGTACTTTACTCTTAGGACTTCGTAATCCAACACAGAAGGAAGAAGAATATCTAATCGAGGAGTCGTCAACTTCGGTTAGGAAGATTGCTACGGGTTGGTGAGTGATCTCAATTGTAATCTTCTGTTTTTCTTCTTGGGAGTGGTGATGGGGTTGAACCTATTAGGACAAAGGGTTCAACGTGAGTTCTGTCAATCTTGTAATTTTATCTGAGTTATTAAAGGTTGGGATTTGTCCAGGTGACGTGCGTCACCGCCATATACTTGTCTTCGTCTTGTGCTTGGTGTCTGTTAGACGGGGGTTGATTTTGGTCAAGTGGGTTGGCAAATGCTTCCCCACGCGCCCAACAAGTCTCTAGATTGAATCTTCTGATTGTGATAAAAATGGTGGTGATCAATGATTTTGATTTTAATAGTAATTGCTAATTGTTTCATAAAGGAAACAACAAACCATTCATTGGCTTGAGGTTGGCTGGCTTTTGTTTAAGAAACAGTTCATCTCAATCGTATCTATTCTTCTATATAATATAATATAAAAATTTGGTAGTAAAAATTTTAAATTCCTAAAATACCTTCGAGTATTTTTATAAAGTCTTATATGTCATTTATGTTTAAAGTCAAAGCAATAAAGTTTGCATGTTATGAACTTTTCTTTTTTCATAGAACTCTTCATGTTCCAATGGTAATAAATTTTTCTGTCCTTACCATTTTTCAAAGGTTATTATTTTCAATAGAAAATTAAAAATAGAACAAAATTCGTAATTCGAATATCTTGGTATTGTAAAAAAAAACACACACATATGAATAGTCACTTGAAAAAGACAGAAAAATGACAGCTGACTTTATGATATTCTAATTAAAATACGTGCAAAGTACGTACATGTAGACTAAGTATATCATAATAATCTTCATTGCCAACAGGACATGGCGCTGGGAGCAACATATACCACAACAAACACAATCGAATTTGCCATGGCCGAACTGATGAACAAGCCCGAGACGATCAAAAGAGTGCAGGAGGAACTCGACCAAGTAGTCGGTAAGAATAACATCGTCGAAGAGTCTCACATTCCCAAACTTAAGTACCTGAGCCTGGTGATCAAAGAGGTCCTCCGCTTGCACCCGCCCCTCCCCCTCCTGGTCCCTCACTGCCCGAGCTCGGCTTGTGCCATCGGAGGCTACACGATTCCTCAAGGCAGCAGCGTGTTCGTGAACGTTTGGGCGATCCACAGGGACCCTTCGGTGTGGGAGAACCCGCTGGAGTTCAAGCCCGAGCGGTTCTCGAGCACCGAATGCAAGTGGGATTACAACGGCGCCGGCGACTTCACTTACTTCCCGTTCGGGTCCGGGAGGAGGATGTGTGCAGGGATACCGATGGCCGAGAGGACGACTGCATACTCCTTGGCCTCGCTGTTGCATAGTTTTGATTGGAAGCTGCAAGAGGGAAGTGTTCTCGACCTTGAGGAGAAGTTTGGTGTTGTGCTCAAGAAGGCTAAGCCATTAGTTGCCATACCCACACCGAGGCTAGCTAACCTTGTTCTCTATTCCTAGTAGTGGACGAGTGTAACAAAGTGAAAGGTCAAAGTCATGTAATAATGTCATCCGTTTCAAGTGAATAAACTTTCTATTCCAATCCCTCTATCCATCGTGTCATAGAATACTTCAAGAAATTGTTTCCTATATTTTTCCTTGCGCAGCTGCTATTTTGACCCCCACGAGGCTGGCCCGTGGCCACACAGCACTTCGACATGGGGTGGGCTCAGTTAGAAGGAGGGGGGACAATGACTGTCGGTCACGCGGGCACGACCAGTTCTGCGGACGATTATAATAGCATTTTTCTCTTCCTTGTAGTGAATTCGATAGTAGAAAATGTACTTCCATTGACATTGACCCCACATGTACGTTTTTTGTTTGAAAGCTAAGCTTCATTCAAGAATTTAAAGGATTACAGAAGGAAATGTCACTTAGGACAGGTTCATATATACAATCAGGAGTAGAGGTATGAACTGTTAGAGAGTTCATAGTGTTTTGTAAAAGAGCATGTGTGGCTAGTTGATGAGCACAATGATTTGCTTTCCTGTGGACATAGGAGAAGGAGACACTCCGTCAGAAGACAGATTCTTCCGATCGTCTGCAATTACATGTCGAGCAAGCCAGATGGAAGGAGCTGCTTGAGAGTTAATGGCATCTATTAACACTTTGCAATCTCCCTCGACAGTAGTATGTTGCAGTTGCTTCCTTTCAATGAGAACAAGAGCTAGATGTAGTCCCAAAGTTTCAGCTTCAACTGGAGATCCGCCAACTTGAGTTTTCGAAAGAGCACCCATGAAAAGGCCCTCTCCATTTCTTAGGACAGCTGCAGCAGCCATCCTCTCGTCCAAATAGGCACCGTCGAAGTTGATTTTCCACTTTGTTGGTTCTGGAGGTATCCAAACTTCATTGATATCAGTTCTAGTAGATGAGGAACTGGAAGAAGATGAGTTCTGGTTGGTAGCTTCGTACTTCTCCTGTAGAATAGAGGCTTCTTGAAGGATTCTATTGGTAGTTATCAATGAATTATTGAAGATGGCTTTGTTCCTGGCCTTTCATATAGACCACATCTGATAGAGGCATCTTGTGACATTGTCTCTATCTCCCTCCTTAAGAAGATTTGAGATGAGTGATGAGGCAGTGGCTTGTGGATTAATGAATCGTGCAATTGAAGGATTATCTAGCCAAGAAGGACCTGAAACAGAGCAATGGAGAATAAGGTGGTCAGTTGTTTCATCACATACCTTGCAGAGCGGGCACGTAGCTTCAACTTCGTTGACTCTTCGATGAATATTGCAGTTGGTAGGAATGGAGTTGGTAAGGAATCTCCAGGCAAATAGGAGTACTCTTGGGCAGATGTGGTTTAGATTCCAGAGTTTCTTCCATTCGTTGAACCCAGTGTTAGCAGAGGATTGATGATCCCTATGGATGCTTTCGTGTATCAGACGATATGCTGATTTAGTGGTTAGGCTTCCATCCAGGGGCGGAGTCCAGAGAGGGCACGGGTGGGCTGTAGCCCGGCCCAAGAAATATATATATATATATATATATATATATATATATATATATATATATATATATATATATATATATATATATATATAGGAAGCGGATCAAAAGCCCCCCTTAGAAAGCCCCCCAAAAACCCCCCTCACTCTAATTCGTAATTTAATGTTAATATTAATGTTAATATTAATGTTAATGTTAATATTAATATTAATATTAACATTAAATACTAAAATTAACATTAAACTTAACATTAAAATTAATATTAACATTAACATTAATATTAACATTAACATTAATATATAAAAAAAATTTAAAAAAATTTTAAAAAAATTAATATTAACATTAACATTACTATTAATATTAATATTAACATTAACATTAATATTAACATTAATATTACGAATTAGAGTGAGGGGGGTTTTTGGGGGGCTTTCTAAGGGGGGCTTTTGATCCTCTCCCATATATATATATATATATATATATATATATATATATATATATATATATATATATATATATATATATATATATATATATATATTTGGGATATATGACGGGCATTTGGCAGCCCAGCTGCCCACAGCCCGCCCCAACAAAACTTCTATCACCCAGCTTGGGATCAACGGAGCAAATTCTATCAGCCGTCCCAACTCCAAGTCCCAAATTGAGTTTTGCCCGCTAGGTAGCATCAGAGGAGCAAAAGCAGTCGGCCTACCCTAAAAAAATGGTATGTATCGTAGGAGCTCTCCAATTTTATGTATGCAGCATGTTTTCCAATTTTTATGTATGCAGCAGCAACATGCTCTCCAATTTTTATGTATGCAGCATGCTCTTCAATTTTAGGTTTTAGTTTGTCAAAATTTTAGGTTTAAGTTTGTCAAAATTTTCGGTTTTAGGTTTTAGTTTGTCAAGAAAGAAAAAAAATTATCATTTTCCTCTCTGACACTCTCTCTGGGTCAGAACATTCCACCAGCAAATTGAAGCCAACAACCGACAAATTTTTGCGGCAGCGTGGTAAATTAAGATTCGCTTGTTAATTTGGGGTTTCACAAGAGGAGACCACCAGGCCCCAACAGACAAAAGGGTACAATTCTTTATTCCCATTAGCCTTTAATTTAATATAATAGTTTAGGTTTTATATATCATCAGTTACTTTTTAATTTTTTTTTATGAACCCACATAGAGATTGACAGATTGTTCATATTCACAAACAATTTCTAATTTTTTTAAACTGTCTTTTTAATATTCACAAAAAGTTACTATGTTATATTTTAGGTTTTAATATATAATTAATTTTAGGTTATGGAATATCATCAACCTTCAAAGAAGAGAGTGAGACCTATAACTTCATTTTTTCAAAAATTACGAGCTGCTGAAACATCAAGTCAAACGTTTAATGCTTCTAATGAAGAAATTGCGGCACCAAGCTTACAACCATCTCCTCTGAATCCTCAAACACATTTTGATTCTATTTCTATTGAAAGGGATTCGGGACTGTGTATTCCAATTTGGAAACAACCTGTTAATCAACGTGATGATATTAGAAGAGCTTATATTAAAGCGGGGCCATATCAACCTGAACTTCATGAATATCCACGAACTCAATTCGGCAACCAATTTCGGAGATTCAAACTCTTGGTTCCAACAATTTTCATGATTAGAGTATTCTCCTTCAAAAGACTTGGCATTTTGTTTTCCATGCTTTCTCTTTCAAGGTAATAAATACATCAAATCGGGTGGCATTCACAGTTCAAGGGCTTAAAAGCTGGAAGAGGGTAAATGATGGAGATAATTGTGCATTTTTGAAACATGTAGGAGAGCCCACTTCACCACATAACAATGCACTTAGAGGTATACAAGATTTGGCAGATCCGACTTGACACATTAACATTGTAATGAATACTCAAAGTTCTGAAGAAATTCAAAAGAACAGGTTATGGCTTAAGGCTACTATTGAGAGCGTTCGTTGGCTTGCATTTCAAGCTTGTGCTTTTAGAGGCCATGATGAGTCTCCTGGTTCGAAAAACCATGGAAATTTTATTGAACTGGTAAAAATGATGGCAAAATTTAATGTTAATGTTGCAGATACAGTCCTTGAAATGGCTCCAGAATATGCAAAGTATGCTTCACCGGATATTCAAAAGGAGATGTTGGGCATTCTTGCTGATAGAGTGAGAACTAAAATCCGTGTAGAGGTTGGGGAGGCAAAATTTTGTATTCTTGTTGACGAAGCAAGGGATGAGTCCAATAAAGAGCAGATGGCTATAGTTCTGAGATTTGTTGATAGTCATGGTTTTGTGCGAGAGCATTTTTTTGATATTGTTCGTGTTCCAGATACTACTGCATCGACTCTGAAGGAAAATATATCTCAAGTACTTGCTTTTCACAATTTGGATGTACAAAATATACGAGGTCAAGGATATGACAGTGATAGTAATATGCGTAGGGCGTGGAATGGACTGCAGGCCAAGTTTCTTGAAGAAAATCCATATGCGTATTATATACATTGTTTTGCCCATCGCCTATAGTTAGCTTTGGTTGCGGCTGCTAAAGATGAAACTTCTGTTTGGCTATTCTTTTCAAAACTAACGTCCATTGTTAACCTTGTAGGAGCTTCTCCTAAACGTCTTACCGAATTACAATCTGCTCAAGCTTTTGAAATTGTAGATATGATAGCTAATGGTGAACGTGCAACCGGTAGAGGGGCTAATCAAATTGGTACTTTGCATTGAGCCGGAACCACTCGGTGGAGCTCTCATTTTTATTTTATTTGCAGCTTGATAGATATGTATGATGCAACTTGCAAAGTTCTTACAAAAATGGTTGAGGAGGGGTCTTCAAATTCTATACGTGGGGAAGCTGCTGGTGCTTTGATGGCGTTAAAATCCTTTGACTTTGCATTTATCTTGAATTTAATAAGCAAGATTATGGGCATCACTGATTTGCTTTGTCGTGACTTACAACACAAATCTTTCGATATTTTAAATGCTATGAATATGGTCTCCCTTGCAAAGGAACTCTTGAAGACTTTAAGAGCAGATGGGTGGGATTCTCTCTTTATGTAAGTGTAGGCCTCAAAAATAAAGTCACGCTGAGTTGATCAGAACAAGTCACGCAGAGTGATCCGAGAAGCAGCACAAAAGATACGCTAAGTTCTGCCTGTCCATCTCCTTTAGAAATCACGCAGAGACAGCTCAGCCATACGTCAGAATCATAATAACTGACAAACACAGCAGTCGAGAAACGTCTCCTCGTATGCCACGTATACACAGAACTCGAGAGATCATCGCCGTCTTTTGCGTGATTTTCGAAATCTTCCTTAGCAAGACTAACTCTTCACCAAGTTGGCGTGACTTTGGGTCTTATCTTCATTTAATGCGGCTGACAATATAATCAATGTCAGAGATTTTGTGTCAGATGAAGCGTGCCAAATCAAGACAGCTGGCAGTTTGCGTGGATTCTGAACCTTCTCCTTCCTCAAGTTTGCGTGGATTTTTGAGTTATTCTTCTCAAAGCCTGCGTGAATTCTGAAGTATTCTTCTTCAAAGCTTGCGTGGATTTCGCCTTCAACGAGTCTGCATCAACGAAACTGCGTGGATTTTTGCCTTCAGCAAGACAGCGTAGATTTCATTTCAACTGGAGTACGTGGCAGCCATGCCACCGATCTCTCTCTCGCGTGCCCAGTAACTTGCACACGACCCATGCACTAATGCCATGTGTCCAACAGTTACGGGCCACGTCCAGTAACTACTCACTAACCCTGCGTGTATTTAGAGTCTGCGTGACTTTTCAAATGCACCAGTGGTGAGGTAGTTATCTTTTCAGTTACTGTTTTGACTCTATAAATAGAGTTCTTTTTCTTATTCATTGTACAGATACATTGATATCTACTGTCAAAATTTTGAGAGCTTTTCTTCTTCGCATAGTCCAAGGGATAAAGCGATCGTCTTCTAGATCGGATTCCTACAGTTGTAATTTTCCTAGAAACACAACAAATAAAGAGAATTTCTTTATGGAAAACAAATTGGCGACTCTGCTGGGGAAAATCATCTCCTCTTCTGAGATGGTAACAACTCAATACGACACTTCGTCAATCGGCTCGACGAAGAAGGTGATGACGATCAAATTCGATCAACTCGCCTATGAAGAAATGCAGCGGGCTAAGGGTGGCAAGTCCATTCCAGCCTCCATCATCACTGCCAAGTCGAAGGGACACTCTGTCTATGTCCCTAAGAATCAGTTGGCAGTCAATGGTGAAGTCTCTGCCACAGTGTCTACTCCTAACACTGGCAAGAACTCCACTACAAGCACGCACACTCTTGTGCGCTCGAAGATGACAGTAACCAAAAGTCACGTTGACAGTACTGGCTCCTTAGCCGAATCTGTTCCAGCGTGCAAATTCAATTCTAAAAGTCACGATGACAGTACTGGCTCCTTAGCCGAATCTGTTCCAGTGTGCAAATTTAACTCTAAAAGTCACGTTGACAGTACTGGCTCCTTAGCCAAATCTGTTCCAGTGTGCAAATTCAACTCTAAAAGTCACGCTGATAGTACTGGCTCCTTAGCCAAATCTATTCCAGTGTGCAATCCCACATTCAAAAGTCACGCTGACAGTACTGGCTCCTTAGCCAAATCTGTTCCAGCGTGTAATTCTAAAATCAAAAGTCACGCTAACAGCTCTGGTTCTTTAACCAAGTCTGTTTCAGCGTGTATTTCATCAGAGAAGAATAACTCCTTAGTTATCTCTTCTTCTTCACCGAGTTCTACTAGAACTGGGGGTGGTCTTCCACACAAAGTCCCTTCAAAAAGGAATAACTCTTTAGTTGTTTCTTCTGCTCCTGTAGTTTTTACTCCAGGAATAGCTTTGACTGATACTTTTGTTAGTCAAAGGAAAGGAGATGGTCTTTTGACTACTCTTCCTTCTGGACATTCTATGTCTCAACATCTGAATGAGTCTAAGAAGAAACATTCCTTAATGTCTTCTTCTTTGATTTCTTCAAATTGGGCACAGAATCTGTCCATTAAAGAGAGTCTGTTACCAACTCCTAATCAAGGGAGTGGTTTAACTCTTCCTTTTCTGCAAATATCCAGATCAATGGAAGGAAAACTCCATGTTTCCAAAATTAATATGTTACCTTCCACTAATTTAAGAACAAAACTCAGCACTTCTGGTGTTAATAAACCATACCAATTGGATATGAAGATAAAAGATCCAGATGCAGAGTATGCAAGAAATTATATGGCTCACATTAATCACTCTTTGTATAATCAAGAGCCATCAAGACCCAAGAACAGGAAGTATATTCCTCAATCTTCACAAACAGATTTACGGGAATATCTTCAACAGAAGAGAAGGAGTAATTCTATATCAAAGGAACATGCTGAATGTGACTTCTATCCAAGAGTCATAATTCAGTGCAGATGTGAATCAACAGTTCAAGACCATGGTGATCATGAATGTGACTTCCAGCCAAGAGTCATAATGCAATGCAGATGTCAAAATAAACGACAGTCTGTCTTTAATAGGATTCAGTATGAACCTATGCCTGATGAAGATGAGCCTTTGTTTGCCTCTGTCAACATGACTTCTCGGGACACCGGGGGTAGAGTTGATAGTCCAGATGGAGTATATAGAAACACCAGAGCAAGAGTCCTGGCTTCTAGTCAAAGAAATTTGATCCCTAAAATTGATTCTGAATTTCTTGGAGAATCTAACTTCCCACCTCTTCCTACTGGGGGTAATTCTCCTATAGTTGACTTTGATACACGAAGCAATGATTCAGAGCATACAACATCTACTAGTTCATC
Source organism: Iris pallida (assembly GCA_029216955.1). Classification (NCBI taxonomy): domain Eukaryota; kingdom Viridiplantae; phylum Streptophyta; class Magnoliopsida; order Asparagales; family Iridaceae; genus Iris; species Iris pallida. Next base: position 9,058,411 of record JANAVB010033820.1, on the reverse strand, counting down.
AATAATCCCTCATACAGTCACGACTTACATGGTTGATGGGAATACTGATGAACCTTCTTCTTCCCTGACTCCTCAAGATCAAAGAATTGCTTCTTTGGAACAGCAAATGAAGTCTATGACTGACACAATGAAGTCAATGTATGAACTCATGACAGCTCAGTTGCAAAATCGACAGACTGTATCAGATGCCATACCAGTTGATACTGATATAAGTCCAGTACAAGTTCCTCCAGCAGTACAATCCAATACTCCTGGACCTGCTCAACCAAATCCTAGTCTCTCTGGAGCTGGGGGTAGTGCTTACAATGCTGTTCCTCCTCCCAACTATTCTCTACAAGCCACAACTCCACAATCTTCGGGAGTTGTCTCTGAAGAATTGAAAAATCTCAAAACTCAATTCGAGACATTCAAACAGAAGGATGGTTTACAAAGGTTAGGCATCAAGCAGCCTTATCCGATAGAATGGAAGCAAGTATCATATCCTCCTAAATACAAGCCTCCTACTATCTCGTTCTATGATGGAACCACTTCTCCAAATCAGTTTATCAATCATTTTGAAGTGACGACTGATCAACTACAACCAAGTGATGCCCTCCTTACTCGGATATTTATTGGATGTCTCAAGTGAACGGCTTATGAATGGTATAGAAGTCTCCCAGATGGGAGTATTACCTCATTTGCTGGTTTCAAACAGATGTTTCTTGAAAGGTTCTATGAAGGGCTTAATGACATGACTATGTCTGCTCTTATTAGAATCAAGCAGAAAAATAATGAATCTACAGAGGAATACATTGAACGGTTTCGAAGAGAAGCTCTGAAGATGCCTCTTGGAACTCCTGATGCTGTCACCATTGACACGTGCAAATCAAACTTGTTGCCAATCATCAGTATGTGGACAGGGTCCACTCAATTTCAAGATTGGCCTTCCTTCATAGTCAGTGCTAAAGCTGCAGAAATCAGTGTTGAAACCTTCAAAGGTTTAGGAGTGCAGATGACTCCTAAAGAAACAGGACAAGGTGCTAACAATAAAAATAATGCTCGTAAAGGAAAAGAAACTCTTGAAGTTAATCTTCAGAGCAAAGATGCATCAAATATTCAAACTCCTGCCTCTACAACTCAACAATCAAGAACACCTCGCCCTAGAGAAGAATATTCTTTTGATGACGACGATGTCCTTGGTATCTTTGAATGTCTGCTGAAAGGTAATAAAATACAATTACCAGAGATCAAAAAACCTGATGAAGCTGGTAAGACAGATCATCCTAAAATACTGTCCATATCACAGAATGCTGGGTCATACAATTCATACATGTTATGTATTGAAAGGAAAGATCCAAGAAATGATTAAATCTGGAGCTATCTCTCTTACTCCAAAAGAGAAGACCGACACCTCCAACGTCGTCTCTATGCAATTTGGAAATTTCCCTCCTCAACTCCTTGAAAGTGGAATTGTTCCTATTCCCAAGGCAACTCTTGACATAGTGAATCTTCCTCCTCCACAGTCTGAAGGATTAGTGCCAATCACTTTGGAAACAGGGGAAATCATGTGGATCCATCCTGATCTAGTGGCAGATTTTGAATCGCCTTCTCCTCAAAAGATTTCTTCTCAAAAATCTAAGAAGGCTGGAAAGATCAAGTCATGTCATATGACTTCTCTTGGGTCTACCTCTGACACAGAGCCAAAAGACAAAGAAGAAGCACTTGTTAGTGCTACTCGAACGGGGAAACCTTACCTAAAGGATTATTCTAAAAATCCTGAAGATCCTACTGATATCCCTTCAGATGCTAAAGATGCTCCTAATGTTCCTCCCGAAGAAGAACTATCTACTGAACCTGTTCCTCCCAAGCCTACGGCTCTGGAGAAAGGCAAACAACAGGCTCGGTTTGATAAGCCAATCAAGAAGTCTTCTCCTCTTGGACTTCAGAAGCCTTACAACTTCGACATTTTGGCTCAGCTTGCTAATACTCCCGCTAGAATGTCCCTTTTTGAACTTCTACGTCTTTCCAAAGAGACTCGGGAGACGTTAAGTGAAGCACTTCTACAAGCTGACTCTTGTCTTGCACAATTGAAGAAGCCGGATGCGGAACCTGCCACTTGCTTACATTGCAACAGTGTACTGGAGATTATCCCAAATATCACATTTACACAAGACGATATGTTACTGGAGGATAATCGACATGATCGACCTCTCTACTACACTGGTTATATTGATACGATGAAGATAGATCGTATCCTCATTGACCCAGGGTCTGCTATAAGCATAATGCCAAAGAGTTTATTGGATGAACTAAAAATCCCTCTTCACAAGCTCTCCAAGACAGTTACTACTATCTTGGGATTCAATCAAAGCCGAAGTGAGCCTTTGGGAAAGATTCATCTGAAGCTTCAGATAGGCGATTTCAGATCTAAAGTCACTTTCTATGTGATCGAGATCGCGGGATCCTATAATCTTCTTCTGGGGAGGCCCTTTCTTCATGAAAATAATGTGGTGCCCTCTACTCTTCATCAATATTTTAAATACATTGATAGCAATGGAAGAGTACAAAAAGAAGTTGCTGATATAAATCCCTTCCATGGGGTTGAAGCTTATTTTAATGATTCCTGAATGTATAAAGAAGAGTATACAAGGATCATACAAGCTATGGAGAAAGAAGATGCACAAAGTGAGACTTTAATAATCCCTGTTAAATGTCGAACTACTCAGCAATAATCTCCTAAACCCTCTGGAGAAGATTCTTTCATCATTCCAGTGAGTGGACGGATCTCTCCGTTACCTCAGTCATCTACTCAGAATACACTGATCATTCCTGTCAGTAGGCGTAGTACAGTTCCTGTACCTTCACAAGATACTCTGCTAATTCCAGTTGGAGGGCGGACTACTCTTCCTACTCAAACTTCAAGGGAGCTCACCTCTTCTGAGCCATTTGTTATCGATCTTAATCGAAACAAAGCTTCTTCTTCTTCTCCCCCTTTAGTCATTGACTTGGCTAAAATCTCTAAGGCTCAGTCTTCTCCCAATGTAAATATTGCTGCTTTTACATTTAATGAAAAGTCTCCACCTTTGCAGTACGTTGATGTGTGTAATTATGTTCATAGTTATTTACATCTGTTAGATGACTTGAACACAATAACTATAGGAGTTGTACAGACTGTTCATACAGATGTATCTCTAGAACCTGTACAATCTTCATACTTTCTAGTTCCCAGCAGAAAGCCAGGAGACATTCCAATATTCTTCCACAAAGGGCCTCAAAATCCTTCTGATCTTGAAGATGATGACAAAAATGATGATACTGAAAGATTACAACTACGTCGTTATAGTCAGCAATCTAGAGACATCATCAAAATATGGGCTATGACTTCAGGACTGGCCTTAATAATGGAAAAGGAAGAAAAATGCCTGTCCGGATTCCTCCTTTGAAATATGGAAGGACGAAATACGGATTGGGTTATACTGCTCCTACTCCTTTCATCAACATTATCCATGAAGATCTTGAGTCTAACGAAGATAAGAGATCTGATTCTTCTAGTACCACTTCTTGGGATTCCGATACGAGTATCGGTGACTTCTATTGCAACCTTCTGTCTTCTAACATGGTTTCCATTGACTATTCTGAAGAAAGTGATGAAGACAAAGAAGAGTTTGAAATCTCACCTGAATCAGAACAGTGGGCCCAAAGATTAGATGATCAATGGGAGTTTCGTTTCGAGCAAAAAGAACCCCCGACTGAAGATAAACTTGTTCAAATAGATGTTGGCGAAGAGGGATCTCCCAAACCAATATTCATCAGTGAAAGTCTTTCAGAAACTGATAAGAAAGACATGATCAAACTCATTCGTGATTATATCGATGTCTTTGCTTGGAGTTATGAAGATATGCCAGGGCTTGATCCTCAAATTGCAACTCACAAGCTCAATATCTTGCCGAATGCTAAACCGGTCAAACAACAATAGCGACGATTTTGTCCAGACATCATGGATGCAATTGAAGCTGAAGTCAATAAACTCATTACCTCTGGGTTTATTAGAGAGGAACAACATCCCGATTGGGTGGCTAATATTGTTTCTGTTCTTAAAAAGACTGGCAAGATCAGAGTATGCATAGACTTCCGCGATCTCAATACGGCGTGTCCTAAAGACGAATTCCCTCTACCAATCACTGATGTCATGGTTGATAATACTTGTGGATTTGAACGAATGTCATTCATGGACGGGTATTCTGGGTACAATCAGATCAAAATGTTCCCAGAAGACGAGAAGCACACTTCTTTCAGAACGCCGATTGGTACATACTGTTATACAGTTATGCCATTCGGTCTCAAGAATGCAGGAGCAACTTATCAACGAGCTATGAGCACTATATTCCGTGAACATTTGCGGAAAATAGTCGAATGCTATGTTGATGATATTGCAGTCAAAAGTCGACAAAAGGAGGATCATATCCAAGATTTGAAGACTATATTTGATCTAATGCGTAAGCATCAATTAAAGATGAACCCTACTAAGTCCTTCTTAGGCGTCTCTAGTGGTAAATTTCTCGGCTTCGTCATTACCTCTAAAGGTATACACGTGGATCCCGAGAAGATCAAAGCCATCCAAGAGATGCGTCCTCCACGCACCTTAAAAGAGCTACGAGGATTTCAAGGAAAAATTGCTTATATCAGGAGATTTATCTCTAATTTATCAGGACGCTGCAGACCATTCAACAAACTTATGAAGAAAGGTGTCTCTTTTGTCTGGAATGATGAATGTCAGAAAGCATTCGATGATATAAAACAATATCTAATGAGCCCTCCAGTATTGGTACCTCCCGTCTCAGGAATACCGTTCCTCCTCTATACTCGAGCAATGAGTCATTCATTGGGTGCATTACTCGCTCAAAAGAATCAAAATGGCCATGAACAAGCCATTTATTATCTCAGTCGCACTATGACCGGAGCTGAACCTCGATATTCACCGGTTGAAAAAGAATGTCTAGCCTTGATGTTTGCTGTCCAAAAGACACGTCATTATATCATTGGCCAGACTATTCATGTCATCTCCAGGATCAATTCTATACGGATCATGATGAAGAAACCCAGTATTTTGAATTCTCGATTGGCTAACTGGAGAATCCTACTTGTTCAGTATGACATGTACTATATTCCTCAGAAATCAGTCAAAGGACAAGCTTTAGCTGATTTTCTGGCTGCTCACTCAATTCCAGAAAATTCAAAACTCTATGATGAAATCCCAGATGAAGTCCTAGATTCAAATCAAATTGCTGAAGAAGATCCTACTTGGCGTCTATTCTTTGATGGAGCATCAAGAATTGGTCCTAATGGCGATATTGTTGCTGGAGTTGGAATTGTTCTTGTATCGCCAGAAGGTCTTGCCATCCAAAGAGCTTATTCTCTCGATCAGCCGTGTTCAAACAATGTAGCTGAGTACAACACATTGCTTATTGGTCTTCAACTCGCTAAACATCTGAATATTCAACATTTGGAGGCGTATGGAGACTCTAAACTTATTGTCAATCAGATCAGGGGTACTTATGAAGTTCGCCATCAAGATCTGGTTCCTTATCATAGAGTGGCCATATCTATGGCCTCATCATTTAAGGAATTCTTCATTGAACATGTTAGGCGAGCATGTAACACAGAAGTTGATGTCCTTGCTAATCTTGCAGCGGTGCTGGCTATCCCAATCAGACGGCAACAAATGATTGTTGTTCATAGTCGAGAATTATTTCATCTTGAAAATAACCTGACTCTAGGACTTCCAGTTGACATTGAAGAATCAACATCTCATGACGTCAACACAACAAGAGGATTTGGATTTAGTCGTAAATCGATATCATCTTCATCCGATTCCAGCATGGAATTTATCTTCAGTAACTCGACTGAGAATCAGAATACGGATAAAGATTGGAGACTTCCTTTCTTAGATCTTGTATTGTATGATATTCTTCCGGATGATCCGAGTGAGGCAGCATCTATCAGACGACGATCACTCAGATTCTATTACAATCATACAACAAAGACCTTATATCGTCGAGCTTATGATGGTTTACTCCTTCGGTGCATTGCCGGTGATGAAGCCCAACAAGTTATTCGTGAAGCACATGATAGAATTTGTGGAGCGCATCAACCTGGGCCAAAACTTCAAGACCGTATTCGACGGATGGGTTATTATTGGCCAACTATGGTATCAGATGCCATTGAATATGCAAAAAAATGCAAAGCTTGCCAAATCCATGCGGATTTTATACATCAACCTTCGGAATTTCTACATCCGACGGCAGCATCATGGCCCTTCGAAGCTTGGGGCATGGACATTGTCGGCCCGATCAATCCACCATCATCTAAAGGTCATCGGTTCATTCTCGCAATAACCGATTACTTCTCCAAATGGGCCGAAGCTATTTCTTTATCTGAAGTTAAGACATCTAATGTCATCAGCTTTATTAAGCACCACGTCATTTACAGATTTGGTGTTCCTCGACGCATTGTTCATGATAACGGACCACAGTTCGTCAGCCAGAAATTTACTCGATTCTGTGACGATCACCGGATCAATAATGTTGCTTCTACCGCATATAATCCAGCAGCTAACGGATTGGCAGAAGCTTTCAACAAGACTATCATCAAACTCCTAAAGAAGTTTGTCTCCACTAACAAACGTAATTGGAGTGACAAGTTCGGGGAATGCTTGTGGACTTATCGCACTACAGTCCGTAATGCTACTAAGTGTACACCTTTCTCTCTGGTGTACGGATCTGAGGCTGTTCTCCCATTAGAGATTCAAATTCCTTCTTTAAGGATAGCAATCGCTAATGAACTCACTGCTGAAAATAATAATCGTCTTCGACTTCAAGAATTGGAGGCTCTGGATGAAAAACGTTTATCTGCTCAACAGAATATTGAATTCTATCAAGCTAGAATTTCAAGGGCTTTTAACAAGAAAGTCAGAATTCGAACATTTCAGAAAGGAGAACTTGTGCTTACTGTCAGACGCCCGATGACTATGACACACATGAGTAAGGGCAAGTTTGATGCAAAATGGGAAGGTCCATTCATTGTCAATAAGATCTTTTCTAATGGGGCTTATCAACTCACTACTCTAGATGGTAAAGCCACTATGATGCCCATTAACGGCAAATTCTTGAAGAAGTACTATGTCTGATATTTCTATCAAGATCGTCCTCCCATCACTCTCCAGCTGTTTCATTGTTCTTTCCGAAGAATCATTCTGATATCTATTATCCCCAGTGGAGATAGGTATTCTACTTTGTATCATTTTCTCAACAAATTTGATATCCAGAAAATCATGTCTACATTACCTCTGAATTTTCTATCTCAATATCATATTTATGAAAGTGATATTTAGTCTTTCTGATTTCTGAGTCAAAAGATCAATGAATAAAGGCAAAAATATAAAGTGGGAAGGATATATCGTAAACAAAGTTTCCTTAAATGGAGTTTATTTGAGACAAATCCCTCAAGAAAAAAAAAGTACATCATCATGGAAGATCACTGTGATCCCTTTCATATTTGGGACGAGGACCACATACATAATCAGCAAAAGAATTGAATACATCTTTTCCTGACCGCACCAAGAATTGACAGGCAGCCAGCCTCATTGCTTCTTCTTCTTCGGTTTCTCCTGGTTCGACCAGGAAGTCCAGGATATCTTTTGGCGGCTTGGGAGTAGACGAGCTTTCGCCCATTTCCTTCTTCTGCGGAGGTGGATGTTCTTTAACACCTTCAGTAGCTTCAAGGGTGACTTCAGCCTTCTTTATGTTCTCTTCAAAAGACATTATGGATAAAATGCAATCCTTCTATTCAAATATATGCTCTATTTATAGGCATATGGTTACAAGGATCGAAGGGACGTATTCTTTCCCGATATTCAGTTTATCCATTCATTTCTCACATCCATCCGACGTTTCACATGTTCATTAATACTTGACGGTTCGTCCATTCATTTATTACATTCACTCGACAGTTCATCTGTTCATCGTTTCTTAACGGTTCATTCGTTCATAATCTTCTATTAGTTCATTAAGTGAGGATTCGTTATTTATCATGTTTTCATAACCTCTGAATCAATTCCGAATCTGCTTACTCATTTGTCATGTTTTGACCTCTGCATAGAAATCAATCTATTTTCTTTCGAGTTCCTATATATTATCAAGTCCATAATACCTCTGATAATATCATATACTCTAAAAAACAGAAAAGATGATTTTATTATCTATCATGTCCACAATTCATCCACAAATACAAATCATTGAAGCATAGAAGAAGTGTCATTTCCATTCCCATTTCACCACAAAAAGTCTATTACATTTTCTTAGACTTTCCTACAAATCATAATGGAAATCTATTACAAATCTTGGATTTTCATTCTATGTACAACTGAGATCTATTTCTTCTTGGATCTTCTCTGGCAATCTCGTTGTTTGTGGCAATTCCTGGGCGTCCAGCAGGAATCAAACTCTGGTCTTATCACTCAGACGAGAGGAGAACCACAAAGTAGGATAACACGAAAATGTGTTGCTGCCAATACAACTGGTGGATGGGGGTAACCTCTCAAGGAAGACAGGAATGTATCCAAACCTTGGGATACAATTCCTGGTTCTGCCTTGAAAGGAACTCTACTACCCGATTTCTCGGTAGTAGAGTTAACTCCACCATCCAACTCTCGTGTATAAAGGCTCTTCCTACCATCTAAGGAAGACCCTTCTATCTCACGAAGAGTTCTGAGTTGTCTGATTTATGCGTCAAAAGCGTATGAGTTCCCTGATGTGGGTGTCAGAAGAACATTGTCCACAGCATCCACATCACCAATGCCAGTTCTGAAGAAGGTTTTCAGCCAAAATTCTGCAAGAAACAGTAAAGAAAAATCAGTCAACAGAAACTGGCCAAGCAAAGACAGATGCATTCTGTTCATTTCAGGAAGATGAATTTGTCCTTAGCAAACAAAAAAATTCGATGCGTGTATATTGAACTTACCGCTGAGTTTGCTGCTAAGGATTGACAGATCCATGTCTGGTAGCGTGCACAAAGATTTGACATCAGACAACATGGCTTTCCTATTTTCTTCTCATAGAAAATTCATTCTCAGAAGAGAGGAAGAAGAATGGGAAGATGAGTTTGCGTGGAGTTCATCCATCTATTTAAAGGGTCAAGTGCAGGTCTATTCTTGGAAAAGATCCGCATAAATAGCGCTCGTAAATTGTGGAATGAGTGTCACGTGTACTTCGGGAGACCGTGCAACATTGGAAACAGTCAAAGAGTGCTAATTAATATTCTTCATTAAAAGGCACGCAGATCAAACACAAAAGTTGTACTTCATTCTTTAAACAGGCACTGATGGCCTTACAAAAAGATAAAAAAAGTGCAACAAAAGCGTAGAAAGTTACGCCCTATTTTCCAGAGCGGCTAAGTTTGATGCCTAACTCCTCTACGCTCTTAACTCCCAGGCGATGCAATAGAGTCTCGAGCATTTCACGCTTCTCCATAAGGCTCTGTCCATCAGAAGAAGACGAGCCATCCAATCCAAAGTAGCTCAAGAGATTCTTGGCTAACTGCGTGGAGTCGTCCTTGAGCTCGATGACGACAGGTTCGGGTTCGTTGCCCCCAAAAGTGGGGTCACCATGGGAACAAAAGCCCAACTTGCGTGCTTCCTCTTCGGCTGCTTCCTTTGGGGTCATATTTTCGAGAGAAGAATGTCAAAGCTGAGAATCTCTTCCTGTTTATATAACAGATCTCGTCGACAGTTCATATTCCACCATAAATTGGACGCAATCAGTCTCGAAGAATGAAGAGTCATTATGACATTTAATAAGTTCATTTGGATGTTTTCAAAGAACTTCGAAGTCTTTTCGACTTCCGAAAAATTTTGGAGCCATCTCAGCGTGACTTTAACTCATTTTCATCATCTTTATTTTCAAAGTATTTCGAAAATATTTTATCATTTTTTCGAAAACTTTGAAGGGGGTTTTGTAGGCCTCAAAAATAAAGTCACGCTGAGTTGATCAGAACAAGTCACGCAGAGTGATCCGAGAAGCAGCACAAAAGATACGCTAAGTTCTGCCTGTCCATCTCCTTTAGAAATCACGCAGAGACAACTCAGCCATACGTCAGAATCATAATAACTGACAAACACAGCAGTCGAGAAACGTCTCCTCCTATGCCACGTATGCACAGAACTCGAGAGATCATCGCCGTCTTTTACGTGATTTTCGAAATCTTCTTTAGCAAGACTCACTCTTCACCAAGTTGGCGTGACTTTGGGTCTTATCTTCATTTAATGCGGCTGACAATATAATCAATGTCAGAGATTTTGTGTCAGATGAAGCGTGCCAAATCAAGACAGCTGGCGGTTTGCGTGGATTCTGAACCTTCTCCTTCCTCAAGTTTGCGTGGATTTTCGAGTTATTCTTCTCAAAGACTGCGTGAATTCTGAAGTATTCTTCTTCAAAGCTTGCGTGGATTTCGCCTTCAACGAGTCTGCGTCAACGAAACTGCGTGGATTTTTGCCTTCAGCAAGACAGCGTGGATTTTATTTCAACTGGAGTACGTGGCAGCCATGCCACCGATCTCTCTCTCGCGTGCCCAGTAACTTGCACACGACCCATACACTAATGCCATGTGTCCAACAGTTACGGGCCACGTCCAGTAACTACTCACTAACCCTGCGTGTACGTGACTTTTCAAATGCACCAGTGGTGAGGTAGTTATCTTTTCAGTTACTGTTTTGACTCTATAAATAGAGTTCTTTTTCTTATTCATTGTACAGATACATTGATATCTACTGTCAAAATTTTGAGAGCTTTTTTTCTTCGCATAGTCCAAGGGATAAAGCGATCGTCTTCTAGATCGGATTCCTACAGTTGTAATTTTCCTAGAAACACAACAAATAAAGAGAATTTCTTTATGGAAAACAGTAAGTGGAAGCATTTTGTAATAAGAATGACATAGATATACCTGGCATGTGTACCCCTTACAAAGTGGCTACTCATCGTTCTTCGCAACTCACTAATATGCATCATTACCACTTTGATATTTTCAACAATGTGGTTGATTATCAGCTATCAGAGTTAAATAAGAGGTTTCCCGAAGAGACAATGGAACTTCTTACCCTCAGCTCTGATTTAGAACCCGGTGATAACTATAAATCATTTAAAGTTGATGATATTTGTAGTCTCGCCGAGAAATTTTATCCTCGTGATTTCAGTTTGCAAGAGCTTCGTAATTTGAGATGTCAGCTGCAATTATATGAACTTGATATTCCCCATCATCCAAATTTTTTGAATATGTCCAGCATCTCAGAATTATATCAAGGACTATTTGAAACAAACAAGTGCAAGAATTACTATCTGATCGATATACTGATTCGTCTTATACTAACCCTTCCAGTTTCTACTGCAACTACAGAATGAGCTTTCTCAGCCATGAAGCTTGTTAAATCACCACGCCGTAACAAGATGGACAACGACTTTCTAAGAAATTCTATGATTCTTTTTATTGAGAGAGAACTTGCTGAAGATATTGATCCCGATTCAATAATTGATGAATTTGCTTCTATTAAGGATCGTAGAGTACAACTAATGGATCATAGGGTACAATGAATTTGCTTGTATTTGGTTCTAAGTTGTATGAAACTATAAGGGATGGACACATTTTGGTTTTATGCTTGGATTTTATTTGTAGCTTTTGGGTAACTACCTTCTGTTGCTGAACTTTGAAGTGACAATTTTGTGTATATTTTCTTGTAATGCTGGATTAAGGTCTTGTAAGATTTTGTGGAAAGTGTATGAAACAATTCGTGTTCATTATTTTTTCTTTTTGTTTAATTCATTAGTTAATCTTGATATTCTTGTTTATTATGTTTTTTTGTTTAGTTCACCTATTTGCAGAATCTTGTTTCAGATTTGGAAAAGAAGTCCAAGGTAATTTTTGTCTCATTCATAGCAACCATGTCTACTGTAATATCTTGACAGATTGACCATTCAAAGCTTATGCAATTGAAATATTTGATTTATTGAACATTTATATAAGCCAGTGCCTTTGGCGTTCCTGCTACCTCATTGCATTATTTTCCCAGAACTTAAATGTCAAATTGTTTCTGAGATCCGACTCTGACACATTTGTCTGACATAAAACCTTAGAGATCCATATAAGAATTTTGGAGCCAACAAGTGTTGTATAAATTGATATATGTACTGTAGTTTTTATTGTATTTGTTGAGAACTAATAAGGGACTTTAGTCCCACATCGGAAGTTATATTGTGAAGAGGAGGTGTACTCTCTATAAGTAGTGGCAGGAGCCCATCAATAAAATTAACTGAGAAATTCCACTCATTTCAACTTGGTATCAGAGCCAGGTTCCAAAAAAAAAAAATTCCTCCCTCACTAACGCCAGCCCCCCAAAACCCTCCATCTACTATTCCAACTCCTCCCCCCCCGGACCTACGGTGTAGCGCTCCGGACCTCACCTCCCTCCTTGACGCCAGCCCCCACCCCCCGATCCACTATTCTAGCTCCTTCTCCCCCTCCCCGGACCTGCGGTACAGCTCCCCGGACCACCCATCCCTCCCTGACGCCAGCCCCCCACCCCGATCTACTATTCCAGTGCCCCTCCAACCCGGACCTACTGTGTAGCGCCCCGGACCTGCCTTCCGGACTTGCTGTGCAGCGCCCCCGGACCTGCCCCCCCGTAATTGCTGTGCAGTGCCCCAATTTTTTGTTTTTTGCACCTTCTTTGGAAGTGCTTGCAAAAGTTTATTATTTTCGCATAGCTCCTACTCAGAGTTCTGGAAATATAGATCATGCACGAAGTCACGGTCCAATTGGTTATGCTTGCACTCTCTACCCTCGTCATCATGACGTAGTTCTAATTGCTCGTATGCCTGAAGAATTTCTGTGAGGAGGCCCCTTGTTGTTCTCCCCTGGTCTCTATAGTTGATGACATAGACACCCGAGATCAGGACACCCAGCAGTTAGCAGACGACGATGAAGACGACGACTAGGGATACAACAAGACCTCCCTACTCACAGTTGAAGACGCCATGGATTCTATCAGTGGTAAACTGACGACAGAAGAGATGAAGGCCCTGTTGATGAGATCTTATCAAAGAGATTAACCGAGGCAACCCCACGGGTGACCCATACTGATGTGGATCCGTCACCCTACAAAATGGAGAAGTTGGAAAAGCTGGAGACAAAGTTGGAAGGAACGTCCAACTACTTGAAATGGTCGAGGCAGGCGTTGCGAACGCTGAAGGGACGTGGCTTGGTTGGCTATGTCAATAGCCAAACGAAGGCACCATCCGATCCCTCCTCAAAGGTGTCACGACCCGCACCCGCTTTCCGGATACGAGACGTGTCCAAGCCAGCCTACGCCGCGGAGTCGGCGGTAGAAACGCTGTCAAGCCCGCAAGAAATAAATGCTCAAAATATCACATTTGCTGCTCATTCACATTTCTAAGTTTATTACAACAGTTACAACAT
>JANAVB010033820.1:9002411-9039911 GCA_029216955.1 Iris pallida | reverse complement strand
CGCCCGGAGAGAAGAGCCGCGAGGCGGGGGACGGCATGGGGAGAAGGCCAGCGGCGTAGGCTGGCTCGGGCTGCCACGGGGCGGCCCACCAAGGCGGCACCCACCAAGGGGACGGCCACCAAGGGGCGCACCACCCCCGGCCGGGGTCGCCCCGATCGCCCCAGAGAGCGCTGCTCTGCATATTTTTATATTATATATATATATATTATATATATATATATATATATATATATATATATATATATATACATTTATATATTTATATATACTTACATGTACACACATTTATAATATATTTATATACATATTTATACACATACTTTTATATATTCCTTTATTTACTCTCTCTCTCTCTCTATATATATATATATATGATGCATACACGCACATGTATCGTACATAATTTAACACTCTAACATTGTATACTTTTAATATATTATTTATTATCAGTCTAAGACCTTATAAATGCAGATATGAATATATTATACATTTATTTGATAACGAAATAATATAACTAAAATTAGTAAATAATTTTTATCTAAATATTAACCTCGATAAAATAAATAATAATATAAATTTTCAAAAATTTTGGGAAGGGGAGCTACAAAGGAGTTTGCTATCTGGGAGATTGTCAACAACGTCGTAGTTAGGTGGATGACAGCCTCCTTGACCGACCAGGTGTCGGGCAATATCGAGGCGATAGAGGCTGCCGCTGATATATGGCGGACTGAAGGATATGTACTCAGGCCCGGGCAACCCTATGCGGGTATTCCAACTTCAAGATGAACTCGATAGGGTGGCCCAAGACGACCGTACCATCTCTGAGTACGCGGCCCTGTTGAAGAAGTACTGGTCTGATCTGGATCACTATGATCCAATTGGGATGGAAGATGCACAAGTCGAACCGACATTTGTGAAGTATTTTCAGACGTTCCTGGCTTATATTTTGCGACAGCAAATGATGAAGTTCTTGAAGGGGCTCAATCCTGTGTTTGAGCATAGAAGGAATATTCTTCTGTCCCAACCCACGCTTCCAGCCTTGGAGGAAGCTATAGCTGTCATGACACAGGAAGAAGCCCGATTGAAGTTGATGCCCAATAAGGGCTCCTTCCAGGGGGACCAAGCCGCGGTTGAAAAGTCTGCCCTTGCTGCCTTCACTCGGCCACCATTTGTGAGTGGTGTGTGCCACAACTATGGTGACTCCGGACATTACATCAGATTTTGTCCAAAACTCTGTGAAGTTAGTCTAGTGATTGCAGACGGAGACGTGGAGGACGACATGGTGGTAGAGCAGGATATGCTGGTAGAAGGGAAGATTATTTTGGAGGACACAAAGCACATCTGGCGGAGGAAGGGAAAAAATCAACTGGCAGAAATAACCCCGCTTGAGCGGGAGTTCCTTGCGGAGTTGCGAGGCACAAAGCTGGGTTCGGCCGACAGTCATGTCACTCCTTGGACGTCATCTACCTCGGGGGATCACATCACTTGCTTTGCCCAACCCAGCACAGGTATACCTGCATGTGCTATTACATCTGTCCATCAGCCAGGTTGGATTATGGACTCTTGGGCATCTCGCCATGTCACGGGGTCCCGTGGTGAGTTTCAGGACTATACTCACCTACCGTTGCCGGAGAGTATTCAAACTGCTGATGGTACCTCCAGACCTGTAATGGATAAAGGCACTGTCGCATGCACCCCTTCCCTTACTCTCAACAATATCTTACATGCTCCTTGTTTTCCTGTCAATCTTATATCTATTAGTGTCATTATCCTTGATCTAAACTGTATTGTTCCTTTGACATTCCTAAGATAACTTTTCAGGAGAAGGGGACAGGACGGCGACTAGGGAATGGCACATAGCATAAGGGACTATGGTACTTGGACAGGACCGGACTGGACAAAGCATTGGCATCTCTAGTAGCAGACGCACAACCAGACGCTTCACGTAGCAGTGTAGAAGACAAAATGCTCCTCCATCACCAGCGTGTCGGGCATTCTTCCTTTAAAGTTATTAGTCGAATGTATCCGTCCTTATATCAAAGGGCTAATATAGAGAAGTTATTTTGTAATGCTTGTGAGTTGGGAAAATATACCAGAAGCTCGTATGTGAGCTCCGGAAATAGAAGTTCAGCTGCATTTGACATGATACATTCGGACGTATGGGGCCCTTGTCCTACAACCGGTATTAACGATTTTCGATGGTTCGTCACTTTTATTGATTGTTATACTCGCGTGACTTCGGTCTACCTTATAAAGAATAAAAGTGACATCTTTGAGGCATTTCGAGATTTTTATCGTCGGGTTGAAACACAATATGGCACTAAAATTAAGTGATTACGGTCTGACGATGGGACGGAGTATACTAATAAGAAGGTTGCTGAGTATTTATCCACTTATAGAATACTACACCAAACTTCATGTGCCTATACACCGACATAAAATGGTGTGGCCGAACGGAAGAACAGACACCTGCTGGAGGTCGTACGGACGATGATGCTGGCTATGAATGTCCCAAAACACTTATGGGGACAAGCTGTCTTGACGGCCTCTTATCTTATCAACAGAATGCCATCTCAGGTATTGGACTGGAAGACACAATTGGAAATGCTTACTGGTGTAACCACTTACACAGTTCTACCGAAAGTATTTGGGTGTGTGTGTTTTATCCAAGATAATAGGCTAGGAGTTGGTAAACTGGATCCTAGAGCGTTTAAATGTGTCTTTGTCGGGTACACGGCGACTCAGAAGGAATATGCATGTAGGAGCCCAATTGAGCGAAAACTGTTTATAAGCATGGACGTTACATTCCGAGAACTGGAACCATACTATGGTTCAGATGAAGGTTCAGCATTTGGTGACACACCTAACACGGAGGGTGTTAGACGTGAGGGGGAGAGAATAAGCCCAAACGTGGTAGTCGGATCGGTCCCGTGCCCGGTCGTGGAGAACTGGACGAAAGGGGGAGATAGCAGTGGCTCCGATGAAGAATACGATATATATTTTACGCAGGGGGAGAAGTCATGCCCAGTGTCAGTGCCTACTGTACCAAGTCCAGTGCCTACCATACCAAGTCCCTCGTCTACTCCTGTCCCGGCTCTTGAAGATGTTGCCCCCGCACTGAATCACTCTGATTCTGATGCGGATCTCTCTGATCACTCTGATGGCATGTCCTCTCCACTACTTATTGCTCCTTTAAGGAGATCTTCTCACATCAATGCGGGTAAGTCTCCTCATCGTTATGATGATTATGAACATGACATTGCCAATTTCTTGTCTTATTCTAACATTTTTCTAAATTATCGAGCCTTCATTGCATCATTAGACTCTACTTCTTTGCCCAAGTGTTGGCAGGAAGCAAAGGAAAATCCAAGGTAGAAAGTTGCAATGATGGAAGAACTTGGGGCACTAGAGAAAAATAAGACATGGAAGCTGGTTCTATTACCCAAAGGAAAAAAAGTTGTGGGATGCAAATTGGTTTATACAGTAAAGGAGATGCCAGAAAGAAAAGTAGAACGGTATAAGGCGAGGTTGGTTGCAAAAGAATACACACAATCATATGGTATTGACCATGATGAGACGTTTGCCCCAGTAACGAAAATGAGCACGGTAAGGACTCTGGTCTCCATTGCAGCAAACTATGGGTGGAAGCTATACCAGTTAGATGTGAAAAATGTCTTTCTCTATGGGGACCTGCAAGAAGAAGTATACATGGAACCCCCGCCAGGGTGCTATGCGACAGAATCAGACGGAGGGACGTCGTATGGTAAAGTGTGTAAACTAAAGAAGTCACTATACGGACTCAAGAAATCTCCCCGAGCCTGTTTTAACATATTCAGAAAGGCTGTTACAGGCATGGGGTACCATCAAACAAATACAGATCATACGGTCTTTCTCCAGTATACAAGAGGCCACATTACTATACTTGCTGTATATGTGGATGATATAATAATCACTGGTGATGATGAAGTCAAGATTACTAAGCTGAAGTTAAAACTTGCGAAGGAGTTTGAGGTAAGGGATTTAGGAGCGATGAGATATTTTTTGGGTATCGAGGTGTGTGACGGCGAACAGGGAATTGGTCTCTCACAGAGAAAATACGCACTAGATCTGCTAAAGGAGATAGGGATGTTGGGATGCAAAGTAGTAGTAACTCCAATTGACCAGAAGTACAAGCTAGGAGCAGAAGCAGGAGAGCATGTTGATCGTAAAAGGTACCAAAGACTTGTAGGGAGATTGATTTATCTGGGGCACTCTTACCCGGATATCTCATTTGCGGTGAGTGTAGTGAGCCTCTACATGCATGATCCAAGAACAGGTCATATGGAAGCAGTGTTTCAGATCTTAAGATATCTAAAAGGGACGCCAGGAAAAGGACTATGGTTCAAGAAGAATGGACAAATAGAAGTTGAGAGATACTGCAATACAGACTGGGCAAGCTGCATAGACGACAGAAGGTTTACTACGGGGTACTGTGTTTTTGTAGGAGGAAACCTAGTCTCATGGAGAAGCAAGAAACAGCTAGTGGTAGCACGATTGACAGCTGAAGCAGAATACAGGGCAATAGCTCTGGGAGTGTCAGAGTTGCTATGGGTAAGAGCACTGCTGATAGAGTTAAAGCTGGACAAGGGAGCACCATTACGTCTTCTGAGCGATAGTCAAGCTGCAATAAGTATAGCTAACAATCCAGTTCAGCACGACAGAACGAAGCACATCGAGATCGATTGATTCTTCATCAAGGAGAAGCTGGAACATGGGATACTAAAGATTGACCATGTTCGCTCAGAAGAACAAGTTGCAGACTGTCTGAATAAGGGTCTTAGTTCATTGAGTCTGTCAAAGCTATGTAACAAGATGGGGATGATTAATATCTATCGCCCATCTTAAGGGGGAGTGTTGAGAACTAATAAGGGACTTTAGTCCCACATCGGAAGTTGTATTGTGAAGAGGAGGTGTACTCTCTATAAGTAGTGGCAGGAGCCCATCAATAAAATCATCTGAGAAATTCCACTCATTTCAACTTCCGGGGGGGCAGGTCCTGGTTGGGGGGGCTAGAATAGTAGATCGGGGGTGGGGGGCTGGCATCAGGGAGGGAGGGGTTGGCCGGGGCGCTGCACCGCAGGTCCGGAGGGGGAGGAGCTGGAATAGTAGATCGGGGGGTGGGGGGGCTAACGTCAGGGTGGGAGGTCAGGTTCGGGGTGCTGCACCGCAGGTCCGGGGGGGGGAGGAGCTAGAATAGTAGATGGAGGGGTTTGGGGGGGCTGGCGTCAGGGAGGGAGGAAAAAAAAATTTTGGGAACCTGGCAATGAAGGCTCGATAATTTGGAGAAATGTTAGAATAAGACAAGAAGTTGGCAATGTTAGAACAAGTGTTATATAAATTGATATATGTACTGTAGTTTTTTTTGTATTAATGGCTCAATTTACAGCCAATCAAACATGAGAATTGGTATAAGTGCTCAAACAAAAGTTGCTAGAGTTGCATCTCCAGACAATCAAAAAGAAAAAAAATCAGTATGAAGTTCCCAACTACTTCTGCAGTACCTTAGTATTTAGACATTTTTTGCTTAATGTCTATCCATTTGTTGCTCTAATTCATCTGAACTTGTTTAGATTTATTGATCCTTTAGATTTATTGATCCTTATACTTCATTGTTCAGCATAATGTTCGGACCAAATATCTGCGACTATAGCACATATAAAGTCCATGCGATACTGACTCGTGATGGGAAGAGGCACTTGAGTATATTCCAGATCCTGAGGATAAAATGCCTGAGGTACTTGTTGGTTACTAAGAGTACATGTTACCTGATATGTTATCTGATACCCATTTTTTGATATTAGCATGTATATTACTTAGAGACTTTTAATTGATATCTGGAAATAGTTCTAGCATATTTTTTTTTCCTGTTCCAGCTGCACAAATGATTTCTACAGGCACAAGACTGCACTGAAAGGCTCAAAAGCTCTGAACAAGACCTCAAGGTTAGTTTCACTCTGCTTTTGTACTTGTTCAGTTCCAGAATTTAGGGTATTCGGTATACTTTGTGAACATGCATTTAGTATTTGCATGATCATTTTACATTAATATCAAGATGTGAAATTTTTTTAGAATTTTGTGTGCGAGTGTGCAAAACATATTACTTGACAGTACTTAGAACTGCAAGGAATTGGCTAGTTCAATATGAAACCCACATCTACCTAAAGTTCAGCCCCCCTCAACTTTAGAGGCTAGCTCCGCCCCTACTTCCATCAACTGTGTGCTTCCAAACGAGGCGATCAATTGGACAATTGGATGATAAAGGGATCTTAAGTATAGCGGCTGCTTCTTGTGGGGGGGGAATAGAATGAGAATAAGATTTTCTTTCCAACTAAATGTATCAATGTTTACAAGGTTGCTGACAGATTTGGCCCAATTATAAGCAAATTGGTATCCTGATACACGATGATTAGGCAAACTGGGAACCCACGGGTCTTGCCATATATTAATCTGTGAGCCATCTCCTACTGACCAAATAACATTTCTATGGAGGAAGTCTCTGCTCTTTAAAATACTCGACCAAATACAGGAGGAGGTTGATGAGGGTGTAGTTGACCAGAAATTAGAGCTGTGGAGGTAATTACTTCGAAGTAAATCAGCTCAGAGAGAGCTTAAATCTGTGATGAATCTCCACGATAGTTTGAGCATGAGTACAAGGTTGGTAATATATGGATCATGTATACCAAGTACCCCTTGGAATTTCGGTTTGGTAAACGTGGACCATGAGGTAAAGTGAATTTTATTTCTGTTGTTCCCTTTGGTATTTGGATAATGAATTCAAAACAGATTTAGGAATGCAATAGGATGAGAAATAGTATGTGGGGATGGATGAGAGTGTGGACTTGATAAGCACAGTACGAGCAGCATGGAATAAACAACCTCTTTCCAGCCATTAAGTTTGCAAATGCTAGTGTTAAGGAGATTAGAGTAGGTTTTGATTCTAGTTTTTGGTTGAAGAATTTTATGCCCAAGGTATTTGTCTGTAGGATTCATAGGTTTAACGTCAAGCAGATTTAAGAAAAGTTGACGCATATATGGGTCAATTTTCTTATAGAAGAAAATTGAAGATTTATCAAAGTTAATTCGTTGTCCAGACCATTCTTTGAAGGTTTGGATAATAATTTTGTCTTGGGTGATGTTGTGGAGAGAACTTTTACCAAAAAAATAAGATGTCATCCGCAAATGCAAGGTAAGAGAATGATCTAGAGCAATGTTTAAGCTTCACACTTTCGTAAAGCATATTGAGCTCCATAATAAGGATAAGAGTAGATAAAATCTCCATGCTCATAATAAATAGATATGGTGACAGGGGACACCCTTGGCGAATACCACAAGTGGGAGTGAAAGTATTAGTAGGTATACCATTAACCAAAATAGCAAATGAAGTAGATGAAATACACTTAATGATGAGATCATGAGACATGCCTTTAATACCAAAACCTATTAGGGCCTGACTGATAATGCCCCCAACTAAGTCTATCGTAGGCTTTGGACATGTCTAGTTTCATGGCAAAAGAAGAATTGTGAGAATTGGAGCTCGAGATGGAATGTATTATTTCCTGGGCTATGATCACATTATCACCAATATATCTACCTGGGACAAATGCATTTTGTAGGGGATTGATAAGATTTTGAAGGTGGGGACGAAGTCGATTTGCAATAATTTTGGTGATAACTTTGTAAAGAACATTACAAAGAGCAATGGATATGAAGTCAGAGGGTGTGTTTGGGCAATGAGTTTTGGGTATAAGCGTAATATAAGTATGATTCAGAAGATTGAGCATAATACCCGAGATGAATTTTTTTGAATCAGATGCATTACCTCCACTCCGATAAAGCCCCAATATTTTTGGTAGAAAGCAGCAAGAAAGCCATCAGGGCTAGGGGCTTTATATGGGCTCATGCTCTTGATGACTGAAATAATCTCCTCTCCTTCAGATATCGAGCAGATTCCTTCATTTTCTATTGCAGAAATGTTGTTGAGTTCAGCAATAATATAGTCTGGAACAGGGAGAGAGTTTGCAGCTTTGAATCGATCTCTGAAATGTGTTTCGAAGATATTGGCAATATCCGCTTGAGTTGTTGCAAGATGACCATAATCAGATTTGATGGTGTGGATAGATTTTCTTTGTTTTCTGACAGTTGCAGACAAATGAAAGAATCGAGTATTCTTATCCCCTTCACGCAGCCATGCAATATTTAATCTTTGTTTCCAGTATAAATCCTTTCGTAACAAAAGTTTGTTTAACCAAATCTGAATTTCTCGTTCTTCTTCCCACGAGCCAGTAGTTGGAGGTTGGTTTTGCAGAGCTAATAACTTGGCTTCACAATATTTAATGTCCACATCTAGGTATCGAAGTCTAGATTTACCCCAGTTGTGGAGTTTAGGCAATAAACTCCGTAATTTATGAAGGAGATCTTTGTCTTTACATTTACTCCAAAAATTAGCAAGGACTAGGGGAAAGTCTGCTTCATGAGTCCAGGCAGCTCAAACCGAGAAAGAAGTCTTCGTTTTCTAAGAGATAAATTCAGTTGAAGAAGAATGGGATTGTGGTCACTATTGAGACTTGGTAAATGCATCACTCCCGCTTTGGGATAAAGGGATCGCCACTTGGAATCCACCATAGCTCTATCAAGTCTCTCAGCTATATTGCATCTTGGAGCTCTACGATTATTCCATGTGTAAGCAGGGCCAGAGTAGCCAATGTCCATGAATCCCATATTGTTGAACCAGGTAATGAAAATTTTGTGATGATGATAATTGAAAGAGTTTCCTCCACGTTGCCCCTCGGGTCAAAGGATAGAGTTACAATCTCCAATACATATCCACGGGTCTATGATTGAATTGATAATAGATTCCAAAAGGGACCAAAATCTCATCCTTTCAGCGACCATAGGGGGGCCATATAGAAATAGAATGTGCCAAGATTGTTGTGCTTCGAGATGTTGGACATTAGAATGTATGTAGTTATCTGTTGAAGATAAGATTTGTATTCTGACATCAGACTTCCAACAAAGAAGGAGTCCTCCCGACTGACATTTTGATGATATTGTATAATACTGATCAAACCCAAGAACAATAGCGATGGAAGAAGCTACTTCTGTCGAACATCTTGTTTCTGATAGAAAAATGATACTTGGATTAGATGCCCGGAGAAATGATTTGATGGTACGAATTGTCGGGTCATTTCTCAAACCCCGACAATTCCAAGAGAGGATCATGGGTCTTGAGGCTGTTGTAGGCCAGCCGCGCCTGCATCTTCATCTTCTTGAAGAGTTTGTCTTTTCTTTGGTCGGGTAAGTTCGCATTTATGGGGAGTATCAGTAGACGGAGATCTAGATCGTTTGGTATTGTTTCTGGAAGATGGGTTGGTGTGCATAGGAACTTCTCGATTCTCCAAAGTTGGTGTGTCAATTTTCTTATGTGTGGTAAGAGAAGCTATGAGAGATGAGAAGGTGTGAGAAAGAAAAGGGGAAGAAACTGGGGAGTGTTAGATTATATTGAAAATTGATTTTGGTATCAGAATTGGCATTGGTATCATACTTGGCATTGGACTTAGCATGAGGAAGGGGAGAGGTGGTAGCATTGGTTTTAAGGTGAGGAAGGTTAAGAGCGGTGGAGAGGGAGGGGGTATCAGTAGGATTGGGATAGATATCCGTATCATAAAATATTATAGGGCGGGTGTGGGGATGGATACAGATATCTGTATCAGAGGATGATGTGAGACGGGAATGAAAAGGGGAACGGATATCTGTATCAGAGGGTAATTTGGTGCGGAAAATAGGAAGGGGATGGATATTCGTATCATAGGATAATAAGGGGTAGTTATGAGGATGGGGCTGAATATCCGTGTCAAAGGAAACTGTAGGACAGTAGTGTGGTGGAGCAACGGAATGAGGAATAACAGAGGATATGTGTAATGCCCCGTTCCGTACGGCATATTACGCTGAGACATTGACTCAAAGAGTCGCGTTGACCAAATAAAATATATCGATTTGAATCGATACAAGAGTTACGTTGTCCTGAGCAATGCATCGAACTAAGTTGATGCGAAGAGTTATATTGTCCCAAAGAATGCATTGAGTTAAATCGATGCGAAGCGCTGCATTGCCCCGAAGGATAAGTGCATTGAGTCGGCTTGAAGATTCTAAGAAATCGAATCGGCCCAAGGCGCAAGTCTGAATCGATGCAAATATTGATTTTAGTTGGTTTCATGTACAGGCTATCCGTTTACGCTAAAATATTAGAGGTCGGCATTTTGCCTCATTCGCAACGGGTCCGCAAAACCCAAATCACCGCCTCGCAACGGGCTGGGTCTTGGGCACGATAGGCCAGAATCGATCGAGTAGTTCAATGAAACAAGAAGTGCTCGAATGGCTAAGTCAGAAGATTTGGCCGTGCAACAAAGTTATGAAATCGAGCCGCATCGGCTCGACAAACAACAAGGTGTATCGGCTTAAGGTGGAAGGACTGACTCTTCTTTTTTACTCCTTCATGCCTAAGTAAGAATGTATCATTGTATGTTAAGTTAATCTATCGACGTCACGGGTGTGGTCCGATCAGAAGATAAATCATAGTGTATGTCGAACACTAGTTAGAACAATTGAAATAAAACGTGCATCAAATGCACGAGTCGCTATGGAACAATGGATATCGCAAGGGTGAGTGCCTTGGTGCGCAAGCCACAAGAACATGAGATAACTGTATTCGGAGAGTGCCTTCGTGCACAAGCCATTCTGTGCCTTCGTGCACGAGTTAGAATGGTTAGCATATTGAAAGATTATGAAGGCGAGCGCCCTAGCGTGCAAGCCACGAACATTGAACATTAAGGCTAAAAACATAGAATTATGGTATCGAGGCGTGCATCGCATGTGCGACTCGAAGAAATGAGAACAATCGTGTCAAAACGCGTGCCTACGTATACGAGGATCATAAAAGATGGCTTCGTTGCAAAGAGAACAGTTGTGGCATGTAGGTGACGGAACTGTCAGATGTGGCATGATGCCTCGAAAAGTATTCGGGACCTTCGGGTCATTCGATTGACGAATATTGAGTTGAGACATGATGCCATTGAACATTGAAATGAAGTATGGAATGTGAGAACATAGAAAGTAAATGTGAGAAATATGAGATGATACGAAGTCTGAGTCGCGAACTCAAGATTATGCTTGGTTGTTTGAATAAGATACGCGTTGCATGGTCGAATGGACTTGAGAAATAGATTGATAGCCCGTGCACGGGTGTTCCCTCGAACGAGTTAAATACCGGGACGCCGGGACCGTTCGACCTAGGAGGGATGTTAATCATTGTTGGTGCTCATATTTTGGACATGACTTACGATCTGCTACTGATGTGATAAGCCACAATTGATAATAAGTTCGACGTTCTTCGGTTATTGGGCTAGCAACCCATGCGGGGAGGACACGGGTTATCCAATTTGAGAAAGATGAAAGAGAAAGAAAGAAAAAGGAAAGATAATGAAAGAGATGAGAAACACTTTAGTCCATTCTGGCACAGATACGCCAATGACCTTCATATAGTTAAGAAACGATGGGTTGAAAGTGCAGGCACGTATGTGTCCTGCACACATAGATCCTGCATAGAGATCACTTACAATATGACAGGAAAGGAATGTGGCGTATTCACCTTGCTTCGGTGTAAGGACGAGTGCGTCTATGTTGGTAAAAAGTCGCGCCACGAAACAAACACGAGATTGCTTGCCTACTTGCCTATTCAATTCGTATAACATGCTTGTCATGATAACATACTTTACCTCTTTCGAATATGCCATAAAATTAATCCTAAGGAGAACATCGCAAGATCATAAGCTAAGTTGCATGATTCAACATAAATACTAAATATCGATTTAGAAAGTGGGTCTTTTCATCAGTACATGCGAGGACAAACGTACTGATCCTCCATCAGCTTTCTTACAGGGTGCAGGGAATGGATTGCTCGCGACGAAGCTTCGCTTGATCTCGCAGAGGCATGGAGTGCCGTAGCGTTTGAAGCGTGCGATCGCATTGATGCTCGGACTTGCAATAGGATTGATGCAGCCGAGATATAGAAGGCATGATGTATGGAACGGTAAAATCTTTTGTGGACAAGAGAGAACTTGAGTGTTGTAGCTAATCTGGCAAATTCAGTTGGGCTATTGGAAGCCTTTATAATCTCAGTTCATTATCAATAAAGAGAATTGTTTCGTATACTCTATTTTCTTCTGTTTGCTAATATCAAATCAAAAATCATTTGAGAAATTATCATCTTGCCTTGCACCAGCGCAATTCCAGGCTCGTGCGACATCACGCTCACTGCAAGGATAATGATTCGGGTGACTCCGGGTCAGGTCGTGACAATATGGCTTTTAAAATAGCAGAAAGTATGAAGGATTTGTGGTTGGTATTGGTTTTGGTTTGGTTGGATATAGTTGCCAGATGGTTGGTTATATCTGAAAGTGGAGCGGTTGTAGGATGTTGAAAGGTTGGTGCCGGTGGAGGTGTGGGTAATGTAATGGGCAATTTTTATGGGTAGGCACTACCAAAATATCTTATATTAGCAACGCCTAGCAACGTCGCTAAACAACAAAAAAATGTCGCTAACTTCTGACAGCGACTTTTTTAGCGACGTTTCGGGCATGTCGCGTTATTCATGGTCGCTAACTTGTAACACGTCGCTATCGGTATTGGCCGATACTTTAAACCATGCTATATACTTTTTAGGATACCTCATGTTCTAACCTGTCACAGGATACTCACCTCCTAGACACTCAAGTTTACTCATAGGATACCTCACTCTAACACTCACTCACTAGGATGCACATTAGCCCATAGCCACTCGTGTTCTTACAATGAGGTTGCCACATAAAACTATTTTTTGACAGTCCCCTCCTCTCCAAACTGTCACATACTCACAAGCATGTGAGTGTGACACACTAAACAGCGTGTCGTGTCAGTGTGTGTGTGTGTCATATCAGCGTGTCGTGTCAGTGTCGTGTCAGTATGTCGTGTCAGCATGTGTGCGTATCGTATCAGCGTATGTGTGTGTCGTGTCAGCGTGTGTGCATGTTGTATCTGTGTCAGCACGTCAGGAGGAGGGAGCTAGAGTTAGGATTTACCTGCCTTGGTCGAAGTCGGGTCGGGGTCGTCAGGGATGGAGCAGCGGCGGAGGGGACTGGTCGACGTCGACGAGGGGACTCAACGGTGGAGGTGCGATGGAGGGACGGGGGTTGCTGAAGGGAGGGGGTCGCCGCGGGGAGGGGTCGCCGGAGACGCGAGGGGGAGGGGGAGAGAGATTTGGGGCTCGAAGCGCACGGGAGATCGAAAATTATGGGAGAAAAAAATGAATTCAATCGGTTCCCAGCACCCTATATGAAAGATTTTAACGACGTCTAATAAAGACGTCGCTAAACGTCGCTGTTAACTAATAAACTTGCGACGTACTGGAGTAAGAGTCACAAAACATCGCTGAATAAAATCAATCAGCGACGTTCTGCGACTAAACCGTGACTTGTTCTTTCCAAACCATAATGCTAGTCGCTATCAGTCGCTAAACGTCACTGAATACGACGTTCAGCGATGTCACTTTGATACATCGCTAAATACACAAAAAATAGAGACGTGTTTTGCCAGAGTCGCTAATGTCGTCGCCAATATGACTTATTTTGATAGTGAGGAGGGACGAGTGGTTAGAGGGGAACAAGGGTTTTGGCAGTTAACATCATCTGTAACCGTCGTCGGAATATGAGAGAGCGGTGGATCTTCCGCCTGGATGCTGGCGTGCTATACCGACATGGTGGTAAGTGTAGAATCATGAACATCAGAGGAAGGAGAATGAGATTTTGATTGAATCGATTCCCCGGGGGGGGGGGGGGGGTCTTTGTGATTAAGACCGTCTGGGGGTTTTTCCAACTTCCTGAACTTTGAAGCATGGGTAACACAAATAGATTGATCTAATCTCCTGTCAAGTAGTTCAGAAATTTGTTTTTTTTCTGTTCCTCCATCCATGAATTGTCAATCAAAGATGTGTACTCCTTGTGTGTAGAGCAGTTAGCCACACCATGACCCAATCTACCACAGAATGGACAAAATTTGGTCAGTCGTTCATACCTGAGATTGACACTGCAGTAAGAATTATTTCCTATACCAACTCGGAGACTTCTAATTAGGGGATTACTGATGTCAAGTTGTATCCTGGCTCGTGCAAAGAGGCTCCAGTTTGTTGCATCAGTTTTCGATAGAGGCTTCACGAGCCCCACTCTGACCGCCAGAGTCGAGATGAATTCAATAGTTAGCAAATTGACTGAAAGACCATGGAACTGTAACCAAAACTCTACTTTGTTGAAGAGATATTCACTTGGGAGATTGTTGGGAAGACATCTCTCGATCAGGATTAAGTGTTTATTAAATTTCCAAGGGCCACCGTCTAAGACGAATTCGAGATCTTCGTGATTCTCAAATTTGGCTGAGAATGATCCTTCAAAATACTCTGACACCTTCACTTGACTTGAACGTTTCCACATTTTGGAGACAGTGGAAGCGATGATGTGGACAGGATATTGTTTCATGGTAAGGATTCTGAAGAATAAGAATTTCTGCCAATCTGCTTGAGGATTGTTAAAAGGATGTGTGTTAGAGTCATGATGAGAAGAGCTGGAGGAGGAGAGAAGGTTTCCTAGCTTATCCAAAACTTCAGAGAACGTAGAGGCAATGTTAGAATCCATAAGGTAAAAATAGAAAAAGGAAGGAAGGGATAAATGACTGAATGAGAGAGAAGGAAGGGGATTCGTGCAACAGAGGAGGCTCTGTTAGAGGGAGTAGGTTAGGTGGAAAAGAAAATCCTGGAGAGAAGGTGAGGATCGCCATGGTAGGGATAGCGAGGCTGATGTAGTTAATAAGAAGATTCAATGGAAGAAAGAATTACCCCACATGTACATTGAAAGGATTTTGTGGAGTGAATTGTACACTCTAGACTCATGTCAAGCGATATTTCTTTGCTAGCTACTTCTTTCTAAGGGTCGCTACTAATTTGCTCGCGATATGTGACTGTGGACTGTGACCACATGTCACAACGCACTATCTCATTGGCAGGGATTTCGGTGGCCGATACAAATAAAAATAAATAGGAGAGGGAGGTAATGAGATTCGGACACGTGGTCTGTG
This sequence comes from Iris pallida, assembly GCA_029216955.1. NCBI lineage: Eukaryota > Viridiplantae > Streptophyta > Magnoliopsida > Asparagales > Iridaceae > Iris > Iris pallida. The sequence continues at coordinate 9,024,716 of JANAVB010033820.1, read as the reverse complement.
GTCACATAGAGCGGTCACATACTGCAGTCAAAATATTATTTTTCATTTTAAAGATAATTTTTAGAGATTGTCTGAATTAAAGTCAAATTTAAAGTTTCATATCTTCAAATTTCAAGTATTGCTACTTAGAGCATCTCCAACCCTATTGTCTTGTTAAGTGTTGTGACTCTTAGGTGGCTCCTATGTGGCATGAGCCACAAGACAATGTTTTGTCTATGTGGCGAAATTATATCTCAAAAGACAATGAAATAGAAAAACTCTCTCCAATGCAAAAGTATTGAGGAGACAATAAAAAGTATTTTTTTCAACTTCCAAGACAACTTTTAAGACAACTACTCATCTTCTTTCTTTTTTCTAATATTTTTTATTCATAATTGATGACATGGAAGAGAAGACATTGTCAAGTACATTATCTAGAACAAGACAATCAACTTCACAATGTTTTCTTTAATTTTTGCCACATAAGCTTCACAATTGACTTGACAATTGCATTGGAGAAGAACTTTTGAATAAAATTTTGTTAGTCCTATATGGCATTAACTTTTTTCCAAAGTCACAATAGGATTGGAGATGCTCTTACCAGAGAGCTCAGGCAAACATTGATGTCTTCAATCAAAGAGGGGACCTGATGAGCATGAAGGCTCCACACTCCACTCCACCAGTCAAACCTCGATTGCCAAACTCTACATTCTTCCTCATGCGAATTTTGCTTGCATTTATTGATCTTCTTGTATTAATCCTTCAATATATATACATAGTCTATATTAATTTCCCTATGCACACTCTCTCAGCTTCTCGCTTATCTCTCTCTCTCTCTCATGGATGTATGGATGAGGAACCGTGCTTTCTCTTCTCTTCACTCCCTCCTACTCTTTCTATGCATCTCCATTGAAGCCCAACACTTCCTGAAGCGATGGAACCCCATGTACCATCTCCTCACCCTGTCATGCGTGCTCGTCCTTTCGGCCCTCCACCGCGTCCTCTCAATCCCCAACCCCGTCTGCCTTGTCGACTTCGCGTGCCACCGTCCCCCACCCCGTATCCGGGTACCTACCGCCACCTTCGTCGAGCACCACTCCCTCATCGGCCGCTTCTCCGAAGAGAGCATATCCTTCATGGCCAAGATCATTGCCTCGTCGGGACTAGGCGAAGAGACCTGTTGGTACTTTCTTTACATGGAAAGAGCTTGCACTCAACATGTCTTGTAAAAGTTTAGTCCCACATCGGAAATGCACCATGAGTTATCTCAACATATATACTTGGTTGTGTTGTTGAGAGATGCACATGGGGTGGTGACCCTAAGGAGGGAACCATGTGGGTGATTTTACTAGGAGGTAAGAATAAGGCTCCAAGGATTAAGCATTAATGCTTTTGTCATTCTCTTAGATTAATTCCATTTAGAGCTAAGCCCCAAAGGGGCTTAACGACTCGGACTCGGGCTCGGGCTCGGACTCATGGGCTCATGGACTCGCACCAGGCTGACTGTGCAGACTACAAGTCAGTTATGGAAAGACTGATTCAATGCGATTAATTCAGATCCACTTTTTGTGGGATTTAATTCAATCTTTCCATAAGATTTGAATTAATTTCGTTGCCATCTTTGTGGGATTTAATTCAATCTTTCCATAAGATTTGAATTAATTTCGTTGCTATCTTTGTGGGATTTGAATTAATTTCGTTGCCATCTTTGTGGTATTTGATTCAATCTTTCTATAAGATTTGAATTAATTTCATTGCTATCTTTGTGGGATTTAATTCAATCTTTCCATAACTGAAAAGGCGGTTAGGGTTTCCACCCTCTCTCTATATATACTCTCTTCTGGCCTCCTTTGTGAGGTACTACAAACTTTATAAGTCAGAAAAAAGAGAGAAAGAGAGGGAGTTGCTGTCGCCATTGCAAGTCCATCCGAGGAGTCAGAACAGAGGTGACTTCGAGCGTTCCACAAGTTCTTCAACTTGCTGGTTTCTGGAAGTAATTTGTGTAGGGCGAATCTTGCTTTGAACAACGGTGTTTTGACACCCCAGCAACTTTTCTTCATCTCATCTTTTTCTACATTATTGTAACTCGTTCTGTCCCAATTGCAACACGTTTACAAGGAAGAACGAGAGATCTTCTCTTCTCTATTTCCCTCATTCATATTGTAATCTAGCTATTTGGTTTTTTGCTTCATCGTAGATCTTGAGTTTGATCACTGCAAAGTTTTTTGTGTGACATCTCAGATCTCGATTGCATCAGTTTTTCATCTTTGGTCAAGCCCCGGTACTAACAATCTCAAAGCAAGATCCTTGTAGATGGAAAACATTAATGCTTCGCTCGTCCAATCGGACTACTGCAAGTTGGAAAAGTTCGATGGAGAGCATTATCAAGTCTGGAAGAGGAAGGTTTATCTAGCTCTTCAACTCAAAGACATTGATCATATACTGTTGGAGGAAGAACCTTCTGTTCCAGACACTGGGTCTACTGCCGCAATCAATGCGGCTACCAAACTCCAGGCCAAATGGAGAAGGAAAAATAGCATCTGCAGGCTTCTCATCCTGAATGCTATGGAGGATTCCCTGGCCGAATCCTACTCGAAGAAGGAATTTGCCAGAGACATATGGGAGTCTGTGGAAAAACTGTATGAAGAAGACAGGAATAGGAGCAAGATGTTTGTAGTTGAAAAATATTACAAATTATTCTTTGAGGACGAGAAGTCCATGTTGCCACAGGTGAAGGAATTTCTGAAGCTGCGTCAGAAACTGGAAGACGAAGAGATGCCCCTTCCCGATAAGTTTGTCGTTGGAGGGATCGTCTCAAAACTTCCTGCTGGATGGAGTACCTTCTATGCAAGGATGCTCAGAAAGAATCTAGACATTAGCTTGGGAGATCTACTTCAAGAGATCCATGTTGAGGACGAGATGCGTTTCCAACAGAAGATGGACACTCTGTCCAAACAGTTGGCTAAGGCCAATCTAGTACAGACGAGAGATCCCAAGTGGAAGCAGGCGGCTTCTCACAAGAAGAAGGACTTCACCAATCTAAAAGTGAAGGGTCCTTCATTCAAGCAACAGAAGTCCAAGTCCCAAGTAACTTGTTTCAATTGTGGCAAGAAAGGCCACTACAAGAGTGAATGCAGATCCAAGCCTAAACAATCAGAGAAAGGTGAGCCTAGTAAGGTTTCATTGGTGTCCAATATTGTTGCTATGATCGCACAGGTCACAACTATGGAGGTTGACTCTGACTGGTGGATAGACACTAGTGCGATTTGCTATGTCTGTTCTGGCAAGGAATGGTTCATCACGTACCAGCCGATATCTGAGAAGGTTGTCATGGCGAACCAGGCCCAAGCTGAAGTTTTGGGGATCGAGACTGTGGAGCTGAAACTCACTTCTGGGAACACTCTGACGCTTTAAGGTGTGAAGCATGTTCCGGTGATTGCCAAGAACCTGATCTCTGGGAGCCTGCTCTGCAACGTAGGCTTAAGGATGGACATCAATACTGGTCAGATGGTGATGTCCAAGAAGGAAACATACTTCGGAAAGGCTTATCAAACCGAAGGAATTCAGCTTGTCAACCAGTTTGATGACATTAATGCAGTTACATTTTCTGATTATTCTCTTGAGTTGTGGCATAATAGACTAGGACATGTTCATTATAAAAGAATTAACAAAATGTCTAGTCTAGGACTTATTTCCAAATATGGGGGTAAGGTGGAGAAGTGTGAATTATATGCTCAGACGAAGATCACAAGGAAACCCTTTCATCGGGTCAATCGAAGCACAGATCTTCTGGAGTTAGTACACTCCGATATCTGTGACTTCAAACATTTCTCCACGAAGGCCGGGATGAAGTATTTCATAAACTTCATCGACGACTTCTCAAAATACGCGTTCGTCTACTTGCTCAAGACTAAAGACGAAGCTTTCGAGAAGTTCAGAGAGTTCAGGGCCGAAGCTGAACGGCAGACTGGACAACAACTCAAGAGGTTGAGAAGTGATCGAGGTGGGGAGTATAGGTCTCATGACTTCGTATCGTTCTGCAAAGAACATGGAATCATATGCGAGACTACTGCTCCATATTTTCCTCAATCCAACGGAGTAGCAGAGGGGAAGAACCGAACATTAACAGAAATGATGAATTCAATGCTGCTTACTGCAGGTCTTCCAAAATGCTACTGGGGAGAAGCTGCATTAACGGCCACTTTCATTCTGAATAGAGTGCCATATGCAACTTCAGACGTAACTCCTCATGAACTCTGGTTCAAAGTCAGACCATACTTGAATGTCATTCGAGTGTGGGGGTGTCTGGCGTATGTAAAGCTTCCAGATCTGAAGATTCAGAAGCTGGGGACAAGGACTACGAAGGCGATCTTCTTGGGGTATGCCGAGAAGAGTGATGCTCGGAGATTTCTTGATATTGAGTCAAATCATATCATCGAATCTCGTGTTGCTGAATACTTTGAAGACAAGTTTGCAAAAGACAAAAACATTGTTTTTTCGGACATTTCAGAAAATGATGTAGGTGCAAATGAGACTAAAATCTCATATGGGCCAGTAGTCCAAGAAGAAGCTGTTGTTGATGAAACAACTCTTGTACCAGAACTCACAGAGCCGTCAGCAAAGCGAGCGAGGAGACCTAAAGACTTCGGAGATGACTTTGTCACCTATCATGTGGAAGCAGATCCGCTTACCTATGATGAGGCGATGAAGACCAGAGATGCTATCTTCTGGAAGGAGGTAGTGAATGACGAGTTTGACTCTATCACCTCCAATAACACATGGGTGTTGGTAGATCTACCTGAAGGAGAAAAACCCATCGGATGTAAATGAATCTTCAAGAAGAAGATGAAGGCAGATGGAACTATTGACAAGTTCAAGGCCAGGCTGGTAGCCAAGGGATTTTCTCAGAAATAGTGGATAGACTACTTTGACACGTACGCTCCAGTAGCTCAGATGACCACCATTAGGATGTTAATCGCTCTAGCAGCCATACATAAGTTGGTGACACATCAGATGGATGTAAAGACAGCATTCCTGAATGGGGAGCTGACCGAAGAGATTTACATGCAACAGCCAGATGGATTTGTCGTCAAAGGTCTTAAAGACAAAGTCTGCAAGTTGGTGAAATCATTGTATGGTTTGAAGCAAGCTCCTAAGATGTGGCATGAGAAGTTTGACAAAGTTATTAGGTCAAACGGCTACAGAGTCAGCGAGACGGACAAATGTGTTTACACAAAGTTTGCTGATGGAAGAGGAGTCATCGTTTGTCTGTACGTGGACGACATACTAATCCTTGGGACGGATATAGGCTGTGTCACGGAGACAAAGAAGTTCCTCTCAACCAAGTTTAGTATGAAGGACTTGGGGGATGCGGATGTCATCTTTGGCATAAAGATCATCCGGACAGACACTAGAGTAGCGCTGTCACAATCTCACTATATTGAGAAGATGCTCACACGCTATGGGTATAAGGATCTTCCAGGGATCGATACGCCATACCGGTGTGATTAGAAGCTGAAGCTAAACTCGAGGGAAAGCGTCAGGCAGCTGGAGTATTCTAGCATTATCGGAAGTTTAATGTACGCAACCACTGACACAAGGCTTGACATAGCTTTCGCCGTGGGAATGCTGAGTCGGTTCACAAGAAACCCAGGGGTTGAGCACTGGTAAGCTGTGAAGCGGGTGATGAGATATCTCAAAAGACTCAGACATATGCACTGCACTACAACGGGTATCCGACAGTAGTGGAAGGCTTCAGTGATGCTAGCTGGTGTTCAGAGGTGGAAAGCGAGAGATCCACAGGTGGATATGTCTTTTCCTTGGGTGGAGCTGCTATATCGTGGAAGTCGAAGTAGCAGACTATACTCTTTCGTTCCTCCATGGAATCTGAATTCTATGCACTTGAAACTGCAGCAGATGAAGCAGAATGGCTTCAAGAGCTCATGTATGATCTTCCAGTGGTTGGGGCTCAGATACCGGCGATACCGATATACTGTGACAACCAGGCGACTGCGGCGGTGGCATCAAATGACCTCTTCAACAGAAAGAAGAGGACTGTACGGTTGAAGCACAAGGCAGTACACGATCTTATCAAAAGAGGTGTAATTGCAGTGATTGATGTTCGGAGTCAGGAGAACCTGGCAGATCCGTTCACAAAGGGCCTCAAGCGCCAGTTGGTTGATGACACAGCTTGTAAAATGGGCTTGAAGGCATTCTGATAGTGTATCTTTGTAATCCTACCATAAAGTTTTATGCTATTAGTTCAAAGAGAAATCTACTATGTATTTTTTGCGGAAAAAAACAGATCCTGTGGAAGGTTGGCTTAAACGCCTTAATGAGTTCTCAGGCGGAGTGAATGCCTGATGTGCTTTACAGGAAGCACGGTAGATCAGCAATACAAGGAGTGAAACTCCATGCTATAGTGGGGTGACTCCACCATGAGGTTCCCAGGTCTGGGGTAATGCCTCGGCTTTGCAAGCCAAGTCATAGCGGCGTAGCACCGCAAATAGGTAGGTAGCCTAATGCTGTATAACGTAATTAAAGAGTTGTAGACAGCACTACAAAGGGGAGGATGGCCCCATGTTACAGTGGCACGACACCACGATGAGGTACCCAGGTAGGGGTAAAGCCTCGGCCTTGCAAGCCATGTCGTTGCGGCGTAACACCGCAAGGAAGCCTTAGGCTTCATGCTGAGTAGATTGGCACTACAAAGAGGCTGAGACCTCATGCTACAGTAGTATGACACTACGATGAGGTTCCCAGGTAGGGGTAATGCCTCGGCTTCAGGCCATGTCATAGCGGCGTAGCACCGCAAGGAAGCGCAAGGCTTTATGCCATGTCTCTTTAATAAAGAACTCACCTATAGTGTATGGAAAGAGATATCAGGCCATCTCTTGAGGGTAAACTAGCAGACGTCCAAAATTATACACTGAAACCAGGCTGGCACAGGGCCTTTAATGTGCAGCCAGAAGCACACGTAACTACACTTTGTGAGTGGGAAGAATTATAATTGTGGTGCAGAATTCAAGGCGTAGTCCATTCTTGTATCACATTGTTATTTAACCCATGCAGGAAGATTAAAGTCGTCAGCGACATCTATCCTAATACAAAATGGACAGTTACTGTGGGGAACGCTCAACCCTGGACACATATATATGTTATGATATGAGGGAGATTGTTGGTGCTTTCTTTACATGGAGAGAGCTTGCTCTCAACATGCCTTATAAAAGTTTAGTCCCACATCGGAAATACACCATGAGTTATCTCAACATATATACTTGGTTGTGTTGTTGAGAGATGCACATGGGGTGGTGACCCTAAGGAGGAAACCATGTGGGTGATTTTACTAGGAGGTAAGAATAAGGCTCCAAGGATTAAGGATTAATGCTTTTGTCATTCTCTTGGATTAATTCCATTTGGAGCTAAGCCCCAAAGGGGCTTAGCGACCCGGACTCGGACTCGGACTCGGACTCGAACTCGGGCTCGGACTCGAACTCGGGCTCATGGGCTCATGGACTCGCACCAGGCTGACTGTGCAGACTACAAGTCAGTTATGGAAAGACTGATTCAATGCGATTAATTCAGATCCACTTTTTGTGGGATTTAATTCAATCTTTCCATAAGATTTGAATTAATTTCGTTGCCATCTTTGTGGGATTTAATTCAATATTTCCATAAGATTTGAATTAATTTCGTTGCTATCTTTGTGGGATTTGAATTAATTTCATTACCATCTTTGTGGGATTTGATTCAATCTTTCCATAAGATTTGAATTAATTTTGTTGCCATCTTTATGGAACTTGATTCAATCTTTCCATAAGATTTGAATTAATTTCATTGCTATCTTTGTGGGATTTAATTCAATCTTTCCATAACTGAAAAGACGGTTAGGGTTTCCACCCTCTCTCTATATATACTCTCTTCTGGCCTCCTTTGTGAGGTACTACGAATTTTATAAGTCAAAAAAGAGAGAGAAAGAGAGGGAGTTGCTGCCGCCATTGCAAGTCCATCCGAGGAGTCAGAACAGAGGTGACTTCGAGCGTTCCACAAGTTCTTCAACTTGCTGGTTCCTGGAAGCAATTCGTGTGGGGCGAATCTTGCTTTGAGCAACGTGTTTTGACACCCCAGCAACTTTTCTTCATCTCATCTTTTTTTACATTATTGTAACTCGTTCTGTCCCAATTGCAACATGTTTGCAAGGAAGAACGAGAGATCTTCTCTTCCCTATTTTCCTCCTTCATATTGTAATCTGGCTATTTGGTTTTCTGCTTCATCGTAGATCTTGAGTTTGATCACTGCAAAGTTTTTTGTGTGACATCTCAGATCTCGATTGCATCAGTTTTTCATCTTTGGTCAAGCCCCGGGACTAACAAGACCTACCTCCCTCCTTTCCTCCTCCACATTCCCCCGAACATGCGGTACCGCGACTCCGTCGACGAAGCCCGGATGCTCATCTTCCATGTCCTCGACGACCTTCTCCTCAGGACCGACATCTCCTCTCGAGATGTCGACGTCCTCATCGTCAACTGCAGTGGCTTCTGCCCATCCCCCTTCTTCTTCTCCCTTGTCGTCAGCCACTACGATATGCAAGAGGACGTCAAGACCTTCAACGTGTCCGAAATGGGGTACGACACCGATGTGGTCGGCGTCGGCATCCCCAGCAGCCTTCTGAAGGTGCATTGCGGCTCTTACGCCGTCGTAGCCAGCACCGAGATCTTATCGACCGGATGGTACGCTGGCAGGGACCGACGCAAGCTCCCGATCAACTGCGTCTTTCGCATGGGGAGCTCTGCGGTCCTCCTCACCAATAAGAAGGGAGCGAAGGAACGGTGCAAGTACAAACTAGTCCACCTGCTGAGGACGCAGAGGGCTTTCGATGACGAAGGCTACCGCTCTGCCATCCGCGAAGAGGACTCCGAAGGCGTCACGGGGTTCTCGATCGAACGGGGCCTTATAATGCAGGACGCTTCCGACGCTCTTCATTCCAATCTAGTACCCCTCGGCCTGTCGATCCTTCCCGCACATGTGAAGCTGAAGTACGGGGTTCTCTACCTGTTGAACTCCGTCGTGAAGAAGAGGGACAGCATGGCGCGGGGCTTCGGGTCGGTGGTGCAGCACTACTGCTTGCCGGCATCGGGAAGGGCGGTGATGGAGGAGATAGGGAGAGGGCTCAGGCAGAAAGAGGAGAAGATGGAGGTGGCATTGGCGACGTTCCGTCGGTTCGGGAACCAGTCTTCGGCTTCGATGTGGTACCAGCTGGCTTATATAGAAGGCAAAGGCAGGGCGAAGAAGGGGGATAGAGTGCTGCAACTGGGGATGGGGAGTGGGCCGAAGTGTAACAGTATAGTATGGGAGTGCTTGAGAGGAGCTTGAGCTGTCATTGGCTACGGAAGAGCTTGCTTGATGATGATGATATCTCTTTGCTTCTGTTGTGTTGTTGCTAACAATTAATTAATGAATGCTTAGGTACTACGTTTTTACGAAAATAATATTTTGTATGCAGTTTATAAACGTGGATATGATCGTCGGCCGATGTGGCGGCCGGTCATTGGCTCTTTCTGCTATCTTTGGATCTCATTCAGACCAGAGAGCCAATGACCTTCCGTCACGTCGGCCGACAATCATGTTCACGACTACATACTGCAGACAACGTAGCAGCTCCGTATTATTTATTAGATGGATAGTAAAGAAAGGAGTGTTTATGAATCGACAGTGTTGGTGTATCAATACTCGGACGGCCCCGCACTACCACTAAGGTTCATATTGGAAAGTCGGAGCTGAAATGTAACTAGTCCAATGTTTTTTTATATGGGGGCCAAATATCTATATTACTATATTTATAAATTAAAAAATGTTAGCTTCCCCATAAAAAAAAGGTTTTCATCCAACTATATATTTATCTAACTCTTCATTAAATTTAGAAATAAATATATCAATCTCTCTATGTTTCAAAAGTATTATATGGACTATCCATATTTTAAAACTAATTACACCAACTATCCGCTCTCCTTTATAAAAAAATATATATATAAGGATAGTTAGTGTTATAATTTTGTATATAAAAATATAAAACATAGGAGTGATCGTTGTAATTAGTTTCAAAATAGAGGCAATTAGTACAATAAGTATAAAACATAGGAATAGTTAACATAAAATGTCCTTAAATTTAATAAGGGCATGTAGGTAATTATGTTTTTTTAAAAGAAAAGTGTAGTTTGTAGTTGGTGGCTTTTGCTCTTCCCAAGTACAAAAAATTAAATAAAAGACAATTAAAATACGTGTAATACACGTACATATATATTAGTATTCATGCATATAGAGAAGTTCCTCTCTTCCCCTTTTTGTTGTCCTCATAGATAGGGGTGCAACTCGGACAGGTTGGGCCCGGCCCGACCTCGGGTACAACATATGAAGTCCAAGACCAAGTCCGGAGGATTGGGTTGAACTCGGGTTGGGTCGGGTCTATCGGGTTTATCGTGCTCTAATATAATATTTGAAATAATTTTAAACAAAAGTAATATCAAACACATAATCAAATAACAATCAAGTCTTGATCATTACAAAATACAAACTGAAATAAGATTTATGATAAGGAGTTGAAGAATTTGGGTGGACAAATTTATGATTTAAACTTTTTATTTAAGACGTATAAAATATATATATATATATATATATATATATATATATAAGTCGGATTTCGGGTTCTTCGGGTAATCCGATACATGAACCCGAGCCCAACCCGATTGTTTATCGGATTCAAATATTTTAACCCAAACTCGTGCCCGTACCCGAATATCTTCAACACTAACCCAACTCATTAACGGGTTTATCCGATCGGGCTCGGGTTTAGCCCGCCCAAGTTGCACCCCTACTCACACTACCAAAATAAGTCATATCAGCGACGTATTTAGCGACTCCAAGATAGAACGTCGCTAATTTTTTGGGGTTTAGCGACGTTTAACTAAGACGTCGCTGTTTGTCGCGAACAGCGACAAACAGCGACGTCTAGCGACTACAATTTGTTAACTGGGAACCTGCGTCGCAAGTTCGTCGGTACACGTCGCTGATGTAGCGACGTACTTTAAGCGGCGGCGCCGTTTATTAAATATCAGCGACGTTTAGCGACGTCCATTTCGGACGTCGCTAAATGTTTCATATAGGCTGCGAGGGTTTCCTTTTCGATCATTCACAAATTCTTCCCCCCAATTTTTTGCGCGCGCGCTCCTCCGACGATTTTCCTCCTCCGGTCTCCTCCTCCGCGGCGCTCCTCCGGCGATCTCCCTCCTCCGGCCTCCTCCTCCTCAGGTAGCTCCCCCATCTCTCTTTCTCTCTCTCTCTCTCTCACACACACACACACTCTCCCCTGTTCCCGCTTCCCAGTTCCCTCATTCTCTTGGATTGGAATTCCAATTTAGGGTTCGAGCCCTATTTACTGATACTGGAAAAAATGTTAATATATCCAATTTAGGGTTCGAGCCCTATTTACTGATACTGGGAAAAATTTAGGGTTCTCATGATAACTTCTATGAAAAATGTTCTTTAAAAGAGCGTTTTGTGTATTTCATGATAATTTTCAGAACTTCTTTACTTTGGGAGCAATTTTAACGAAATTCAATGCTATATATATGCAATTTTCTGATCTCAGAATGAACCAACACATATTTCGTTGGGGATTGATGTATTGTTGGTGATTTATGTCTTGTCTCATAATTAGCTTGTTATGAAGAGGTTCACAGGAACAAGCAAATACTGGTTGGTTGGTTTCAGAACAGTGGAGATAATGTTGCAAATTTATGTATGATATCCATCCACATTTGCTAGTGTAGTGTGTGTGACCACAACCCACAAGGAGTAGCTCCTTCTTTTTCTCTCCCCCCACCAAGCATCCCCCACTCATGTCACATGCGCACCAACCTGGCATTTTGCCCATGTCTTGGTCTCCAATGCCATCAAGTTCCCATCATTTCCTAGTGGCAAGAAAGAAAGAAAAAAGAAAGAAAGCATGGACTGTGTTGCCCAACTTTTTTTTTTCTTCCTCTTGGGTGATTCCATTTTTTTGGTTTTTAGGAGGGGCACTCAGGTGCTTTGCACACTCAGAGGTAGGATAAATCCAGTATAAATTAGGGATTGTCATGTTCAGGCAATTGGTACCAGTGTTTAAGACTAGTTTGATTTGTATAATTTATGTTAAAGGCAGATAGGTAGGTCCTGTATGAGAGACTGGATACCTAGGTATGATGGCTTGGCTAGTTCATGTTACCCAAAGGAAATTGTTCTATTGATATGGACTTAGATAAATTCCTATTGGGAAATGATATTGGAATAAGGATTAACCTGAGAATAGGCTTAACTGAATAGTGATATCAGTTAACAACTGTTTTCTGAGTTTGAATGTCAAGTATTTTGCAAAAATTGTGAGATACACCAAGTCAGACACTGTCCCTACAGCCATTCGACTGACGAGGTAGAAATCTATGTACGATATTTGCTATAAGGACTTTGTATTAATCTACGGTACGACATCGTGATCAGGACATACTCCCTGCAGTCATTCGACTGGCAAGGCAGAAACTATATAGCCGTAGATAAAGTTGACTGTCCTCCGACCCCCATCCCTCGGCAATGATGATACGACAACCTATCACTACATCTTTTAGTAGTAGATAATGTCTTAGTATTACATTTTGTGTGTTCATCTTATTGATTCTGTTACATCCTTCAGATACTATATTCGATAAGAACATATACTACACCATATGTACAGAACATAGATGATTCACACTAATGTATGCTAGAATGAATTTTGGGTTGTGTTCTGAGCCATCCGTTCTCACACTTGACAAAAAATCGAATATAACCTTTTTATCTGCCATTCGACTGGCGAGACAGAAATCTATGTACGACATTTGCTATAAGGAATTTGTATTAATCTACGGTACGACATCATGATCAGAACATAGTCCCTGCAGCCATTCGACTGGCGAGGCAGAAACTTTGTAGCCGTAGATAAAGTTGACTGTCCTCCGACCCCTATCACTCGGCAATGATGATACGACAATCTATCACTACATCTTTTAGTAGTAGATAATATCTTAGTATTACATTGTGTGTGTTCATCTTATTGATTCTGTTACATCCTTCAGATACTATATTCGATAAGAACATATACTACACCATATGTACAGAACATAGATGATTCACACTAATGTATGCAAGAATAAATTTTGGGTTGTGTTCTGAGCCATCCGTTCTCACACTTGGCAATTATGCATGTGAAATATATCGTTGAAGAACATAAAACTTGTGGTCGTACAATCGTCACTTTCGTGCGTCAGTTCATGTCGGTCTTCACTTTCGGCAGTAATTATCTTAAAATGGATATGAATTACTATCTGCAAGACCGTTTGTGGATGTACAATCGTCATCCTGATGAATTATTATCTGTGTCAATCTTTACAGAATTATCTTAAAATGGATATGAATTACTATCTGTGGAACCGTTTGTGGATGTACAATCATCATTCTGATGACATGTGCGGTGTGCGGGATGAATTTATACAAGGTGTGCAACAGTTCCTGCAGTTTGCCAAGGCGTTCCCTCAGTACATGGACCGTACAAGAATTAAGTGTCCATATGTGAGATGTCGTAACTTGAAATATTATTCGGAAGTGGATGTGACATATCATTTGTATTCGAGGGATTTCATGTCAAATTATTGTCAGTGGACCGCACACGGAGAACTTGTGCCTTTAGCCTCCGAGCCGGAGCCTTATGTGGAGCCTTACGTAGATGTCCACGAACATGCTGATTACGACCAAGGGTGAACGAACATGGTTTTCGATGCTGCGGGGCCTAGTTTCGATCCGAACAATCGATATGCAGCTGAGGAGGCACCGAATGTCGATGCTGCAAAGTTCATGGAGTTGCTGGAGAATGCAAGGACTCCTTTATATCCTGGTTGTGATGACCATTCACCGTTGGAGGTGATTACAAGATTGTTGAGCATAAAATCAGATTTTAACATGTCTCAAGAATGCTACAACCGAATCCTAGAGTTAATTAAAGATATATTACCGGGGGATGGCAAGTTACCTAAAGACTTCTACCGATCCAAGAGAATGGTGAGATCGCTCTGGATGGGGTATGAAGAAATTGATGTATGTCGCAACGGATGCATGTTGTACTATAAGGACGACAAGGATGAAGACGCCTGCAGATTTTGTGGTGCCGATCGCTTCAAGGAAACTAGTACAACAAGGACTTCTGGTGCACGCAAACCAACAGATTCGATGTACTATTTGCCTTTGACGTCGCGGTTGCAGAGGTTGTTTATGGCAAAGGAGACAGCTGATAATATGAGTTGGCACAAGCAAAAACAAATAGATGGAGTACTGGATCATCCATCCAATGGGGCAGCATGGAAGCACTTTGATCGAGTGTTTCCCGATTTTGCTTCGGAGCCGCGTAATGTCAGATTGGGGCTTTCCTCCGACGGTTTTACCCCATTTGGACTTTCGGGCTCACAATATTCTTGTTGGCCTGTGATTGCTACTCCGTACAACTTGCCGCCTTGGATGTGTATGAAGACTCCTTACATGTTCCTAACTGTTATTATTCCAGGTCCGAAGAACCCGAAGAGGAACATCGATGTGTACTTACAGCCCTTGGTAGATGAGCTGAATCAGTTGTGGGAAGTAGGTGCAACCACATATGATGTTTCCAGAAAGCAGAACTTTTAGATGAGGGCCACACTAATGTGGACCATCAATGATTTTTCGGCCTATGGAATGTTATCGGGTTGGAGCACCCATGGTCGTCTCGCATGTCCGTATTGCATGGATCGCACTAACGCTTTCCGTTTGAAACACGGAGGAAAACCATGCTTCTTTGATTGTCATCGACAGTTCCTGCCAAAGGATCATCAGTACCGGAGGAACAGGAATGCTTTTCGTGCTAGCGTGGTAGAGAAGTCCAGTCCACCACCACGGTGGTCCGGGGACACGATATGGAAAGAAGTTAAAGAATTGTCAAGTACTATTGAAGTGCCTACAGCGGGGTACAAGTGTGATGGATTTGGCCGCGCTCACAACTGGACGAAGAGGAGTATATTCTGGGACCTACCATACTGGAGTGACCATCTGCTCAGACATAACCTGGATGTCATGCATATCGATAAAAATGTATTTGACAATATAATAAATACTGTGATGGACGTAAAGGGAAAGACGAAAGACAATCCCAAGGCCAGGTTGGACTTAGAAGAAATATGCAGACGTCTAGAGTTGCATTTGATAAAGGAAGGCAGTAGGAAGTATAAGCAGCCCAGAGCCATTTTTTCACTGGACAAGAAGGACAAAGGTAAACTTTGTAGGTGGATCGAGGGCCTAAAATTTCCAGACGGGTACGTATCAAATTTGAGAAGATGTGTTGACCCGAAGGAGAACAAACTACAGGGTATGAAGACCCACGACTGTCACATTTTTATGGAGAGGTTAATCCCGATTGCATTTCGGGAATTCTTACCTCAGGTCGTTTGGGATCCACTGACAGAGCTTAGCATATTCTTCAGAGATCTTTGTTATACTAAGTTTCTCGTCGATCGGCTTGAAAAGCAGGAGAAGGACATTGCAGTAACATTGTGTAAGCTTGAGAGGGTGTTCCCTCCTGGATTCTTCGACTCTATGGAGCATTTGCCAATTCATCTTTCATATAGGTACGTGTTGGTGGGTCCGTCGGTTATCGGTGGATGTACCCGTTTGAGCGCCATCTAAACCACCTGAAGAGGAAGGTTAAAAATAAGGCACGGGTCGAGGGTTCTATTTGTGAAGCCTATGTCCTTGAGGAGATTACAAACTTTTGTTCAATGTATTTCAAGCCTCATATTGCTACAAATAGAACAAGAGCTCCAAGGAACGACGATAGAGATATAGAATATAATGATGCATTATTGAAAGTCTTCAATGCTCTTGGAAAGCCTTTTGGAAAACTGAAAAAGAGATATTTGAATGATGAGGAACTAAAGGCTGCCCAGTTATATATATTACTCAACTGCGAGGAGGATGAAGTGGAAAAGCTAGAGTGGTAAGTAAAAATCTTCAACGTTCAAGTCATCTATTTGTTGATTACGTTATTATAATTTAACGAGTATATCCCGATATTTATTGGTTTTCAGCAAATTTAATGATGAGGTGAGGTCAAGTAGACCATACATTGCAGATGAAGAAGTAGAAGAAGAAATGAGACTTCATTTTCCGTCTTGGTTGACTGCATATGTACGTAAGAAGCTAGTTAGAATCTTCCTCCATTCACAATTGCACAAGAAATAACTTAACATTAAACTTAATTTTGTATCTTCTCGTGTTTAGGTCGATCGTCCGGACGTCATACTTGAGAATGAATCTATTAGAACTCTTGCCAATGGACCAATTTATGCTGTCAAAATATGGCCAAGTTATTGCGTGAATGGGTTTAAGTTCAAGTCAACAAATGCTCTCATCAGAGATAGCTTCCTGGATCTTGATTCCACAAAAAAAGTTGCTTGTGTATCAAATCTACAAACTACAAAGATGTCACTCCAGGCAATGATTTCTATGGCGCCTTACGGGAGATCGTAGAATTGACGTACAACTATGGCATAGAGCCTGCCAAGATCGTGTTGTTCAAAGTTGATTGGTTCGATCCCATACATGATCAAAGAAGGAAAATTGACAAGCATGGTCTTGTGGATATTAACTACCGTCGTCGATACCAAAGATACGAACCATTTATCCTAGCAAGTCAAGCTTAACTCGTATATTTTATAACATATCCTAGATGGGGAACAATGAGGTACTACTGGTGGGCAGTATGCAAGACTAAAGCTAGAAATACCTACGACGTCGAGGAAGTGGCTTATCAGGAGGACGAGCTGCCTCTTGTACCAAATACAGTTGATGTCGACTCAGCAGAAGTTCTCCATTCAATATCTACATGTGTAGAAGAGGTACAAGTATCCGAAGGGGAAGACGAAGGAGATGCTAGTGACGATGAAGAGGAAGAGAAAGAGGATGAGAAGGAGGAGGAGGAGGCAAACGAAGAAGATGAATTTTCAGAGGATGATTGAGAAACTGTGATTTTGATGTATTCATATTTCTGTAATCTTAAATTATGAACTATGATCATTTCTATTAGTATTCAGATTTTTGAAAACTTAAATTATGAACTCCAATGTATGAAGATATTTCTAAACTGTCATTGTATTTATTTATATTTTTAATCATATGTTATTATCAGCATGGCAGGACGACACGGAGGCACCTCAGGACGACGCGGAGATAGGTCAGGATGAGCCGTGTCCTTAGGTGGACAGAGAGCTCCGTTACCAGAGGATGGCTCTGGACCATCGTCTGACCCGAGCACTCCATTGTACCGTACGGTCGCAGGTCCGGGTGGCAGTACACCTGCGACGAGCAGTTCCAGGCTTGCTGATCATACTACTTCCTCTAGCCTTCCTACCGCTGACAGCAGCATGGCGGGTGGGGAACAGGTGGAGGAGGTAGTCCCTACTCCCGCCCGGGCGGATCCATACCAGAGCGACCCTCCATGCGCACCTCAGGACAAGACGACGATAGAGATTTGGGCCGACGGTCCTACGAAGTAAGTTATATAAATATATATATATATATATATATATATATATATATATATTAAATAAATAAATATATATATATATAATAAATAAATAAATATATATTTATTTATTTATTAAATAAATATATATATATATATATATATATATATATATATATATATATATATATTTATATATATATATATAAATATATAAATATATATATAAATATATATTTATATATATATATATATATAATATATATATATATATATATATATATATATTTATTTATATTTATATATATATATATATATAATGCATGTCTTTATATCTATATATTCATTAATACGTCGGTTATCGTTATATACAAATATCGTCCATCGTCGGTACAGAGAGCGTTGGGCTCTTTTCTAAGGTCTAACTATGGGGGTCCGTGGATCAACTACTCGGATGCTTCGGAAGAGAGGAAGGCATTCTGGTTTGCCCACTTCAAGGTAACTAAAGATAGTTAATTTAGTATGATTAATATAATTTTAAGCATTTTTTAGAACTTATTATTTTAATTTGTAATTCTTGTAGAGGACTTATTTTTATCCACCACACCGGGCCGAGCAGATTGAGAGGCAGTTTCCTGTCGTCGCCACCAAGTTGATCCGTGATGCAATTGACGATCAGAAAGCTCGTCAGCGCTCCGGAAAGCCGATTGCTGGTTGGATCACACCTGACCAGTGGATTACGATGAGGGCTCGATTTGAGGAGCCCCGGTACAGAGAGCGGTCGGAGAAGGTGAAGGCGGCTAGGACGAGGGCCGAAAAATGGTGTGGTGGATCGATTTCTATGACAGAGAATTTCCGTCGTCTGGTATGTAATTTATTACAAAATATAAGATTTTATTGATAGTAGGAGTATATAATTTTCTATTTTACTAAAGAATAAAATATAACAAACACGCAGGTAAAGAGGGGTGAGGACGCAAACATGGTAACCGTCTTCCTGGCCACCCATCGGAAGGACGGAAAGCTCATCGACGATCGAGCTACTCAGAGCTATGTAAGTACTAATTTAGATTTCGTTAATTTTTAACACAACTTGAAGAATATACAGACAACCATATAGTTAATAATAATTAAATACTTTAGACGTTTATTAGGCTAATTTAGGTAAGTACTGATTTATAGAGATGCACAATGATTTCTAGGAAGAGTTTGTTAGGCTACGTGAAGAGCGTGCGAGTGCTAGTGTACCGGCAGAGGGAGGGGTTGGTGCATCGCAGCCCTCTCCGCCTCAGTCGGAGGACGAGCTCTGGAAGACCGCTGTTGGTGGTCTTCAGAGGGGTACGTACTACGGTACGGGGTCCTACGGCACATTTGTTGCGACGCAGGCATCCAGGGCTCCCTCTACTAGTACGCATTCACAGCCGCCACAGGCCGAGTCGCCCCGAGTCGAGGGTACCATTGCCCGCCAGATTGCTGAGCTGCACGACGATATGCTGAGGAGGATTTCTGAGCAGCCAGGGTCTCAGGCGCAAGGGGACGCTGCGTCGGTCATCGCACGCTTTGACGAGCTCGAGCGTACCGTACGGCACGTACATGGGACGCTGGAGTCCATTCACGACACCGTTACTAGGATAGCGGCTTGCTTGGAGCAATGCAGCGCCAGACTACTAGCCCTATAGGAGACGCGGACGCACCCATCTCCAGCGGTTACACTGCCTCCTTCTCCAGCGGTTACACTGCCTCCTCCTTCATCGTCGTTGGTGGTTCTTACACCGGAGCAGTATGCTTACCTTCTTTCCAGGAGCAGTGATGCTCCTCCTGATCAGTCGTAGTCGACATATATATATATATATATTGTTGTGTGATGGCCCATTGTTGGGTCTTTTATGTGGTTATACATATATTATTCTTATGTGGAGCATTATGTTTGACAATGTTGTTATAATTTTTCATATATATGTGTTGATTGATGAGATTGTGTTTCAAACGTGTTCGTGATTGTGTGTATCTGTGTTGTTTGATACTGTGTTCGTGATACACACCGTCGTTGTTGTAACAAATGGTGTAAGGGATGCTGCAAATACTACAAATGCTGTAAATGCTACAAATGATGCAGGGGATGCTGCAAATGCTGTATTTTGTTTTTCAATATTAGCGACGTTCAGCGACGGCTAGCGACGGAAGTTAACGTCGCTAAGTAAGTATCGGAACGTCACTAACTGTGATGAAAACCGTCGCTGATCGTCACTAAACTTTGCTACATATGACGTCGCTAAACGTCGCTATATGTCGGTACTATAGCGACATAACAAAGTCGCAGAACGTCGCTATTTGGCTCTCAAGCCAGGTCAGCATTGATGCATGTCAAGTCGCTCAACGTCGCTAGGTTACGTCGGTAACTGCTGATATTTTACGTCGTTGGTAATAATACAAAAAAGAGTTGTTTAGTAATAATACAAATGATATTGTATTTAAACGTTTTGAAAGTTTGAAAACTCGTAGAGAACAATTGTGAAATATAATATTTTATTATATAAAATTAATACTATTTAATATAATATAATATTATTATATCTTAAAAAAAATTTGGGACGTTGTTTTCGAACTACCTTGCACTACTAGAATAAGTCATATTAGCGACGTTTTATTAAAATGTCGCTAACGTTTAAGAAATTAGCGATGTATTCTATAAACGTCGCAATACGTCACTATTACCGACGATTGGCGACGTTTTGCGACTTTTTTGTGTATAAGAAAACATACATCACGGATAAGTCGGCGAACGTCGCTAATATCACTAATATTAGCGACGTTTACCGACGTAACTACTGTAACGTTGCTAATTTCACTAATATTAGCGACGTTTACCGACGTATAGGTGTGACGTTGCTAAATTGAAAATAAAGGGCTTTCAGTTTTCATTCCCCCCATTATTTTTTGATCAAAATTTTCCCAAATGAAAGCGCGCTCCCCCTCGGCGACCCTCCCCCCTCGGCCTCCGGCGACCCCCTCCCCCCTCGGCCTCCGACGACCCTCTTCCCCCTCGACGACCCTCCCCCCTCGGCCCCCTACCCTCCGCAACCCCGCTCGGCGACCCTGCTCCCACCGGCGACCCCGCTCACCCTCATCTCCAGCTCCCCACCGGCGACCCCCTGCCCCCTCGATGACCCGCTCCTCCGACCCCGACTAGGTAAACCCTAACCTAAATGTTAGTCCTGATCATGACTGATACGATTCTTACATTATTTCTGTATTGGTGATATTAAACATATATATGTATATGTATGTGTTTATATAAATAGACTATATAATTGAATGTTGTATGTTGTTTGGGAGTTTGGGTGAGTTCTGAGTTAGGGTTTGCTTTTGAGTTTGATTCCCAGGTTGAGTTTGTGAGTCTCTGAGTTAGATTGGGTTGTAGTTCAGTTCAGTTTGTGGGTTTACATACCAGTTTGGGATAAGTTTGGGTTTACAGTTTCATATATATTGTATATGTAGGTATTTTTTACTGTCATATATAGGATGATGTATATGTAGGTATTTTCTCATGCGTGTGTTGTCTAAGTGCAGTGAGTTCAGATTTTATGTTATGTGTGGGTTAGCATATGCATTGATACATATGGATGTTTGCCTTGGTTTAGTTTTCTGAGATAGGTTCAGTTGAGTTATGTATATAAGTAGGCTTGCATATATGAGAGGGTATATTGGGATATGAGTTATACTATATTTATAAAAGGATATATATATATATATATATATATATATGTTATTGTATATTTATGGTATACATATGTGCTTGACCTAATGTACCTTAGCCTATACCCTGAGATATCTATAGGATTACCTAGAAATGAACCCAATAGGCTAATTGAACTTGTGGACTAGAGTTTGACCAAAACCCTAGCTAGTAAGTCTACTACCGATATCGCCGATACCAATACTCATAGGAATAGTCCGATACCGATTCCCATACCTATATGTTGTTGCTCAAGCAGTTTATAGCTACAATTGCGTAAGTGCAACATGAAAATCTCATCTGTTAAATATGTTACCTAAGAGCATCATTAAGTAAGGACAATTCATTACTACAATGTATAGAGTATCCTAGAAGTGTAGGTATGATTGGTATATCGTATTACATAGATTGTATAGAGTATCCTTTCGGTCTATAAGAGTTACTTCACTCATTTTTTCAAGACAAGTAAACTTTTTAAATGTTGACGGTATATATGTCACGGCCCGTACCCTGAGAAAGGGCACGAGAACATGGATACGTCCAGCCTACGCCGCAGTGTCGGTAGTAGAACGCTGTATAGTTCGTCTATAACATCTAACATGATATAAACATATCATCTCCGCACGGAGGTATAATATAACATCTCAACTCTATATCTCAATCACAAGTCTAGAAAAGATAGAGCACGATATGGAATCAGATAAAAGGAAGAAACTGAAATATGAATAGAGTTATCACACCACACAGTAGATGTCCAACACAAATAAATACAAGTCCTGAAATATAACTAAGTCACAACTAACAATCAGAACAATCCGATACAAACTGAAAACTATAAATACTAGACTAGACTAGGTACCCTCTACTGAACTAGATGCTCCTTAGGCTCCTGAAGGTCATCCTCATGTGTCCCATAGAAGGTAGGACAGTCAACCTCATCATCTATAATATTTTCAACAGGTCCAGTCAGGACAGGAGCGAG
>JANAVB010033820.1:8947411-8997411 GCA_029216955.1 Iris pallida | reverse complement strand
CCGTTTTGTGGGCCCTACGGTCCGACTCAACGGGTGATTTTGTGCACGGCCCACCGGAATCCAAAACTGGACATACGATTGGGTTTGTATCGGAAAACCAAATCCGTAGACATGTAGTTTGACGACTTTAGAGACCTTTGACTCTGGCACGTTTTTCGGTGCAAAGCGGGTCCAACGGCGGAAATCGTTTTTGCCTAAAATTACCGTTTTGCCCCTGTGTCCAGAATTGGACTTAAGGACAGGCAATCCTAGCTAATTTGACTATTCTGAGAACATTGGTAATATTTATTTCAGCTTTCGGAGACAGTTGTGATGACTTGGACTTTCTGACTTATTGATTGGAGTTACATTGTTGGTTCTTCGTGCAACCCCCCAGGCAAGTATACCTTGCCAACTTGTACAGTATAATTTATATGCATGTTCATCATCTCGCTGTGGTTCTTTTCCTTACATGCATGATTGCTTTATTCTATGTCCAGTACATGTATCTTGTTATAGTTTTACTTTACATGTTTCTAGTTGCCTGTACATTCTTGTTCCTTCCTGTTATAATATTCTATCTGTTACACTGTGTTAGTTTCATATGTATTCCTTGATAGAGTCGTCTAGTCCTACACCACGATTCCCTCGACTTGATTATAACTTGACTTGACTCGACATGACTTGAGTAGGACTTGACTTTGACATTCTATAGATTGTGAGTACTTACCTTGACTACGGTCTATAGGATTTTATACTAGGATTGGCTACCGTCTTGGTTGTGAGTACTTGCCTTGACTGCGATTGAGACACTATAGATTGTGAGTACTTGCCTTGACTGCAGTCTATAGTTTTGACCTATTAGCCATTTCTAGTATGGCATGCCAGTGTCTTAGGATCCTTGTGTTTAGATCTTGAGTCTTGGTTCATTTAGTCTCGTTGGATATCCTTGATTGTCCCTTACTTCTTTGTATATTTGTACTGTTACATGTTGGCTTGTATATTATGTATCTTGCTAGTCCTCTGAGGACCAGATGATCTCTTCAGGTTTAGCGATTGTATGGAGTTAGTTAACAGAGCGGGATGGTAGAGGATTGTGATGCATGATACAAGTATTTGCTTGTAATATTTCTTTATTATCCTCTCGTGCTTTATATTCAGTATCATGATATACTCTGCTTATTTATAGACTCATATCATTCTTAGAGTCTAATCGAACAATATGCTAATTGGCTGCAGACGATGACCCATACTTGTTCATTCTGGTTTATATGATTCATGTGGATTGAGATATAGTTTAGATTAGACATGATACCCATGACCTTGACAGCTTATACATACTCGAGTCGGGCTGGAGTCCGCTTGATACGTAGCTGGCTTGCTCACGAGCTCGCGTCCGAAAAGCGGATGCGGGTCGTGACAACATACATGTAATTACTTTTGAAAATTAACAAAATAATTTTCTATGTGGCATTTCATCGAACACAAGTTCAAAAACACCGATACGTGTTCGATACGGACACGAAATGGATACGAACTCCTACCAAACTTGGGCTACACCTAGGAGAACCCTAAATGGATGCACCTATGGAAAGAAATTGGAAATTTAAAGGTGTTTGATAGGTTTTACCTATTGAGGGTGAAACCTCAATGAATAGGCTCCCGAAATGAGAAGTTGCCTTCCTCGAGCGATGTCCAAACGCACTCCACTTCTCGCAAGCAAGCCCCCACTAGCCTCTACTACTGTAGGGGAGTCCAACTCAATTCGTTTGGTCCAATTTGGTGGAGAAATGAGAATTTGGTGAAGGTTTGGGGAAGAACATAAGTAGGGTTCTTAGTAGGTATTTTAAAAAGAGGCAAGAACTTGATGACGTGATTAAAATAGGGTTGTAGCCTCTTGATGGCTGTTGATAAAGGCTAGGGTTAGGGTTTTAGATGTGTGGCTAAGATTTGTCTAACAAATTCTAAGCCTTCCTATTGGTCCAATAGTCCTAAGGCTTCTTTTTCACAAATATCCTAAGAGTAAATATCTTTCCTAGAAATATCTAGATATTAATAATCTTGTCATTTGCTAGGTTACCCTAATCAAGATTCTAAACTCAAGGCTAACCTAGATTAGGCTAAGTTCTAGGTCAAGTCTCAAATAATTAGCTAGCACATATTTAATTAATATAATTTACAATTTCACAAAATTGTCAGAATGACCAAAATACCCCCAGGCTAAAAAGTTATAATTAGTCATCCTAATCACATGACTAGGCTCCCATGGTCATGGTTAGTCTCTAGGCTTAGTAATTTCTAGGGTTACACTAGTCAATCATCAAAATCACAAGTCGTGGTTTTAGATAGTTTTAAATTAACTAAAAATCACCAAAAATCATAACATGGTTTAAATATCATTATTAAATGATTAAAATTACAAAATTTCAAAATTACCCTTATTTTAGAAACTGGGTGCTACAATATATACCGTCAACATTTGGTTTTGCCTTGTAGCTACAGGCAGTTGCCTGCATTTTGCCTTATAACTTGACCTTTGGCCTGTGCTTGAGCAGTATGGACGTCCAGGTTAGGGCGTTAGTTCATGATTAGCATTGTTTAGATATTAGTTTCAGTTAAAGGGTTAGTTTAGATTAGGATATTAGTTTATGTTAGAAGGAATATAAGAGTTAGTAGATGTTAAAGTAGAATATTAATTTATTAGTTAGGATAGATAGTTTGAGTTAGAATACTGCTCAAGCAGAGGCCAAAGGGTCGATATTGGATATTAATTTAAAAAGTTTTACCTTTCTTGACAAACTGGATGAAGTAACTCTTGTAGACCCGAAGGGTCGATATTGGACAGTTGGGATGAGTATCAGAATCGGTATCGGATTAGTATCGACCGTATCGGATTAGTATCGGTCGTATGTACTTAGTGTCGTGTACTCCTACAAGTACAATTATACCTAGACCGTATGTACTTAGTATCGACCGTATCGGATTAGTATCAGTCTATCAGATATGACACTTTAACACAGTTGTTTTAGTCCCAACACAGTTGTTTTTGTTTTTTCCTTCAAATTCTTTGTTTGTAATATGTGGAATGAATGAACAGTTTATGTTGCGCACCCATATCTAAACTGCCTTAACATTCATTCACTGACTACAATGTGTATGTATCTATCTTACGGAATTATCCTCAATTGGATATGGATATGAATTACTACTTACTGAATCGTTCGTGGATGTACAACCGTCATCCTGATGATATGTACGGTGTGCGGGATGAATTCATATTTCTGGTCTCTATTATTTGTTGTCTTTGGTGTATCTCATCCTATGTTGTTATCAGGCATGACAGGTCGTCGCGGATCATTTCGTATTTCTCGACATGGGGTATGGGGTACTGATACTGGCAGAGGATAGGGTACTCCTTCGGTACCTACTGGTTGTACTGCTAGAGGACGGGGTTCTTCTTCGGTACCTCCTACTGGTACCGGCTTTGGATCCTCGTCGTCCAGTACTCCTGTGTATCGGACAGTAGCTCCGCCCGCCACGATGCTACGTGGCATATCTTCTAGGACGAGTAGTTCCAGGCCTGAGACTGCTCCCGAGAGTAGCGTTCATTCTGCGGATACGACGATGGAGGCAGATGAGGAGATAGAGGAGGCTGCGCTGATGGTCGACCAGTATCAGGCAGATGATGCCTGCGCACCTCCGGAGGAGACGAGGACGGAGATCTGGGCCGACGGTATTGAGTATTTCAGTACTTGTTTTTTTTTTATTGAGTGTTTGAGTACTTGTTTTTCTTTGTATTTGTTTGTGACAATTATTTGTTTGTGACACTTGTTTCTTGGTTGCATAGATACATTGGTAATTGGTTGTGTAGACCCATGATTCTGTGAAAAAAATAATTCTGTGGAGATAATGATTCTGTGGAGAAAATGATTCTGTTGGTTTCAGATTAAACTGCAGGGAGAAAATGATTCTGTGGAGAAAACTGCATACTGCAATTTATTTTTTTTATTTTTTTTTCAAATTTAACGACGTCTACCGACGTTTACCGACGCTTTCCGACGACACTTTGCGTCGGTAGACGTCGCTGAACTGGCATATATTGCCAGGCTACCGACGTATAGCGACGTCTGTTTCGTCAGTATGCGTCGGTAAACATTGCTATACGTCGGGAAATATCCCAGAATTTTACCTCATTTTTCCAGGATATATCGACGTATAGCGACATCACAAAACGTCGGTACTATATACCGACGCATAGCGACATCAAAAATATCGATAATTTTTTCAAGGAATACCGACGTATAGCGACATCATAAACGTCGCTATTTTATCGATGAAATGACGGTAAACGTCGGTATATTATCGACGTATCCTTGCGTCGGTAAACGTCGGTGTTGGCGACGATCAGCGACATCTTTAGGCATTTTAGCGACGTCTTTAGGTGTCGCTAAAATGACTTATTCTGGTAGTGTTATGATTGGGGCCATCAGTGAATTTTAAACCTGGATCCGCCACTGTACGTTGGGACTTTGTGGTATGGTTTGGGCCATTCTATATCAATGAGAACATCAAGCAAACAAAGGGCCTGGAGGAGACAACTTCTCAAGGGGCTTTATTCCACAATAAGACTAGGGTTTGCATCATCATGGGACTCCTACCATATCAACTATACATACACCTTCATGACAAGGAATTAAATAAATGAAAGCAAGTCTCACAAATCGAACTTGTGACCAACCAACAGATCTCTTTGGTGAGAAATCCAATTATGAGTCTAACTAAACAGATGGGACAACATTGTAGTCTTCTTGACTGAATTGTTCTTACAGATTAAGGCAAAAAAAAGGCGTACATCAATAGCCGCAAATAACATTCTCTACATACAGAGCCGACCCAAGGGATTAGATTATTCTAGCTGGAGCTAAATTTGGTTGTCCTTTACCCTTAACATGAAAAGAAGATATCAAAAAATTAATAGTGAGCGGAGTTGGCAGCGACGTCGAAATATCCTTTTCTGACGATGGCATGAAGTTTGGATTCCAAGTTCCTCTCCTTGAACTATTCGAGGTGGAAACTTAAGGGCCTGGGGGGTTGTCCTAATCAGGAGGGTTGTCCAAGTCCAATAGCTTCTCTGAGGGCCAACCCTATCTACGTATATGCTTAGTACTAGCTAGGCATATATGCTTGAGCTACAAGATGATAGAAACTGATATGCATTCCTAATGTAGTAACATAACAGGAGTATCACTGGTATATTTATGAACGATGAAAGGCTAAGACCTATCTAATTTACAATAACTAGAAATAGGGACATTTCCAATACTAATGACCAAGGGTAAGGCCTTACAAGAACCCAGTCGCCTACTAAATTTACAATAAGTAGACAAGTTACATACACCAATTACTAGTATTAACTGAGCTCATCAGCCTCCAGAAAGCAGATCTGCTGCACCAAACAATCATGTATAAAGAAACAAATATTTAAATGGAGAAAGCAAAACTAGAACACAGAGAACTTACGTGGTTCGACAATGCCTACATCCACGGAAGAAGAGAAAAGCTTTTCATTAATTTCATTGCTCTTGCAATACAAGGAGAGACAGCCTAAATATATAGGCAAGTTTGGCTCCTAAACTATTGGTTAGTTGTAACCAAGTAAGTTATAACAAGATGGAGGTTGTAACAAATTAGCTGTAACAACATGGAAGTTGTAACAAAGTACTTGCAACAAGATACACTCTTCCTCTTCTCCAATACTCCCCCTCAAGTTGGTACAAAAATGTCAATTGATCCCAACTTGGTCAAAATATTTTGAAGCCGATCTGTTATCAAATTCTTGGTAAAAATATCGGCTAACTGATCTTTGCTTCTTTTGTAGGGTGTGCAGATAGTATTCTCTTCCACCTTCTGATGTACAAAGTGGCAATCAACCTCTATATGTTTGGTCCTCTCATAGAACACATGATTAGATGCAATATGAATGGCCGATTGGTTATCACAATACATCTTCATGGGTAAAGAGGGTTTAAATTTCAAATCACATAATAGTGCATGAAGCCAAACTAATACACTTGATGTGGAGGCCATCGACCGATACTCAGCTTCTGTACTAGAGCGTGCAACCACAGATTATTTTTTACTTTTCCACGTTACAAGATTTTTACCATCAAAGGTACAAAATTAGGTGGTAGAGCGTCTATCCATCTGACTACCAGCCCAGTCTGCATCCGTGTACCCTTCAACATCGATATGTCCATTTTTTTCTCATCCAAATGCCATGACCTAGAGACCCCTTTAAGTACTAGAGAACTCTATTTGCTGCCTGCAGATGTTTGTCACATGGTTTATGAATAAAACGACTAATCAAACTTACAACATAAGATATATCATGTCGCTTCCAGTTTTAAAAATTGAGGATAATTTTATCATTTTTTCATATTTTAATATTTTGTGAATATTTATTTATTAATATTATATTTTTGGGTTTTGTTTGATCAGCTTTGATTTTTGTCTTAGTTCGACTTGTGTTAGTGACCCGGGTCAGTTTTGGACCCAATTGGACCCGACCAACTTGTCATGACCAAATTCAGATATTTATTTTTGACTAATCCTATTTGATTTTAGTGGGATTAGAGTTTAGAATTAGATTTAGAACTTGAAATTTAGAAATTCCAAGTTACCATTTTGACCCCAACTCAAAACCCTTCTTTTCTTTGACTTGGAGGGCATTTTTGTAGTGTGCCAAATGCTCCCATCCCTTCTATATGTGGCAAGCCAGATTTGGAACCCCCCATTTCTCTTATTTGCAAGAAAACACTCTCTCTGTAGGAACCCTAGAAGGGGGTGAATAAGGTCAAGCTAACTAATCAAGCATTTAGCAAAAGCTAGTGGGCAATTTAAAAATATAAGTGCAAGAGAAGAAGCAAAACAATACCGACATCCGATGTATCCTGGTATCCTCCCAAGGGGCACTCCAGTCCCGGAACTCTCTCCGGCTTTAATCCACTATTATCGTAAATAGTACAACGTGAGTTTTCATACGAAGGCTCACCAACTTCTTACACGAGAGCTTTAGTCCGAAGGTCTCTCTGACTTCAACCGAGAGTTTGGATCCGAAGACTCTCCAACTTCAACCGAGAGTTTGGATACGAAGACTCTCCAACTTCAACCGAGAGTTTGGATCCGAAGACTTTCCAACTTCAACCTTTCACAATAGGTTTTGATCTCCTTATACAACAAGATGAAGATCTCACTTTTCAACTCAATAGCTCTAACACAATTTGTGGATGGCAAATGAAAACTTTGTAGAGTTGTTTGTGGATAAGCTTTGGTGGTTTAGAAATTTTTAGGCTCAAAGCATCAAACTTGAATGAAGGGGTTCAAGGCTATTTATAACCAAAGCATTAAAAAGAGCTCAAAGGCAACTTTTCAGTCAACGATCGGTATACCGTCTGTACAAACCGGTATACCGTCGAAATACCGGTCTGGAATTTCAACGGCTAGAAATATAGCCGTTGGGATCATTAAATGTTCGAAATTCGACCATTGGATTTTTAACGTTACTGAATCGGTATACCGTCGGTATAGATCGATATTCCGTCGATATGCTGATTTTGTAGACAGAAACTTTCTGTGAACAGAAATCGGTATACCGTCGATATAGACCGGTATACCGTCGGTATGCCGATTTTTATCCGAAAATGATCCTGGGCTAATTTCTATAATAGCTTTCGATTTTGCCATCCATTTCTTGTGTTTAAAATTATTCCTAAGACTCATTATAGACTCCAGATATAATTTAGCACGTGCAGGTGTCACAACCCGTACCCGCTTTTCGGATGCGAGCTCATGAGCAAGCCAGCTACGCATCAAGCAGACTCCAGCCCGACTCGAATACGTAAATGCTGTCACGGCTATGGTAAACTGCCAAATTATGACAAACAAATCTATATCTCAAATCTATAATAAGTGTACGAAACATGAATGAACACTATGGGTCGTGGTCTGCAGCCCACTAGTATAAATGTCCGATAAGACTCCAAAGAATATAACAAGAGTCTACAAACTGAATCAATAAATAGAATATCTCATGATAATAAAAGAAAAGCACGAGCTGGATGAGCTGGACATAAAACATGGTATCAAAACCTGAATCTGCAAGCAATATCGTAATCATCTGAAACCCACAAGTGTCATAACTATCCGCCATCCAGAACTGCTAACTAACTCCATGCAATAACTAACCTAAAGAGATCATCAGGTCCTCAGAGGACATAGCAAGATACATAAAAATATGCCTATTTAGCAGTTTAATCATGCATAAATTATAAACATGATATAAGCACGGAACGAGACATACACATGGAAAGAGACTACAACTAAAACTGCTAACAAGTGACTATCAACAAGCGGCTACTAACAGGTGACTATGAACTGGAATACAAGAACAACTACATGTAACTGAACTGCTGGATGAACAAGTGAACACGAGATCAATGGAATACCAAACCCTCGTCCCGAGTGGACTTGCAGGTTTGAACTAATCACTAACCCTCGTCCCGAGTGTGGACTCTCTGGTTAGTTTATGGCAAGGAACCCTCGTCCCGAGTGTGGACTCTCTGGTGCAATAAATAAGCCATCATCCTCGTCCCGAGTGTGGACTCACGGATGTAAACAGATGAAGATAAACACCCTCGTCCCGAGTGTGGACTCTCTGGTGACAAGGAACAAATACCCTCGTCCCGAGTATGGACTCTCTAGTGCAACTGATCAACCCTCGTCCCGAGTGTTGACTCTCTGGTTGAGAAAACGATAACAAGGATTTAGCAGTTCAACTACACGTACTCGTTCTATGACACGACTCAAGCAAGGTACTGGTGTGACAAGGTACGACTCACCCAAGACACAGATAAAGACCACTCTAGCATGTACTATGATGTGAACAAGTCCAGTATATCTATACTATCAAGTCGAGCAAGACAATAAACTGGTGAACATGGTATGTAGAAAATAGATAAATCAAGTCAACTAGAAAGCTAATGATAACATATAAGATCTATAGCAAATAGAGTATCTATGGATAATACAATAACAGCATGAAACTATAAACATGAAATTAAACTGTAGAGGAATGCAAGGTATCTTGCCTGGAGGTTGCACGTAGATCCATAAAATATCATCAACTGATAAGCCATAAAATCTATATCATCACAACTGTCTCCGAAAGCTAAAATAAACATTACCAACATTCTCAGAATAGTCAAATTAGCTAGGATTGCCTGTTCTTAAGTCCAATTCTGGAAACAGGGGCAAAACGGCCATTTCGGCCAAAATAGTATCCGCCGTTGGACCTGTTTTGCACCAAAAAATGTGTCAGAGTCAATGGTCCCTAAAGTCATCAAACTACATATCTACGGATCCGGTTTGATGATATGAACCCAACGGTATGTCCAATTTTGGATTCTGGTGGGTCGTGCACAAAATCGCCCGTTGAATCGGATCGTGGGGCCCGTAAAACGGCGATCCGATCAACTGTCTCAGAATCGGACCAAACTTGGCATACAAGACCAGAAAAACGAAACGGTCCTGTTGGTATAAGTTTTGTCTCGATCTGACGAACGTGCACAAAGTAATTAGGAAATTTCGAAAAAGCCAATACGGTAAATTTTGACGGATATGCATCAAATTCGTCGCGCACACGCAACCAATTTGAATTCCGTCAAAGCCCACACATCTACGAAGCCGTTACTCACCTTTTGATGCTTTTGATTCGCGACCATGTCGCCCGGTTTGGCGGGACGCACGTCGTATCGAAGGTTTTCTAAGGTTTTCTAAACAGTTTTAATACTATTTTCTACTAATTTCAAACAGGCTTTTAGTGATATATAATAACTTATATTAAAATCCAAAAGTAGAATTTAGAGGGTATATATATTGCCTTCAAATGTATTCAACCAGAATTTATGTTGGTCCATGGTTCGACCGAAATCGGCCTTCCAAAATGGGGTTTGAGGACAGTACGATACCCTGTTTAAGAACAGGATTTTTGTCAACTTGGAGTCGAGCTTCCGAGAAACCTAGAGCGGCTAAAATCAAACGAATTAAAGGGACTAGGAGTTGGTTATGTTGTGCTCGAACCTGTTCAGGTAGATCGTAAAACGACTGCACGATGGTGGAGAATCTCGTCCGCAAAGTAGGGTCGCCAGGTCGTTGTTGCTGCTGGTTGTCCCTGCTGTCCGCGCACTTTTTCGGCGAACGCCACCGTCGAACTCCGACGTGCAGGCGTCGGGGGTGGTCGTCCGGCGTCAGGGGAGGCCTAGGTGGTCGCACGGGGTTGGAAAGGTGCGGCTAGGGTTTGATTTTAGTGTTTGTTTCTCTCGGCCTCTCTCGTGTATATATATGCGTATATACTCTCGGCTAGGCTATGCTGCTGAGCGGTTGGGGTTAGCTGGGCTCAGCTCGGTTTGGCTTCTGGGCTTGGTTTTAGTTGGGCTGGGATTTGCTTGTATGGGCTTAGTTGGGCTTGCTGCTCTTTGTTTTTCTTTCTATTAGCTAATGTTATATCTATACATATATATATATATATATATATATATATATATATATATATATATATATATATATTTATATATATATATATATATATATATATATATATATATATATATATATATATATATATATATATGTATACATGCACACCCACACCTATATATGTATTTATATATACATACACACATACATCCATGTATATATATAACATGTATATATGTATATACATTAATAAATTCTAAATATATTTATGTGCCTATATAATTAAATATATATATGCCTGTGTGCCTTCTATATATACATACCTCTAAAACACTAAATATTTCTAGCAACCAATAATATCTTATTAATATCTATTCATATATATATATCATAATTGATTACCCTATTTCCAATGAAAATATCAATTAGTACCTATATGTAATAAGTCATTTGTTTTTGAATATACTAATTTGGCCATACCAAAATTACTACTTGTAAAATATATCTATCTACACGATAATATATATTCCTGAGAACACAAGTAATCGATAATAAAGATATTTTATATTAATTATAGCATCAACAATAAATCCCTTCAAATTATCAACAATACCAATAATAATAACAATAATAACAAAATACAATAACCTATAATAGGCATTGCATCTACTTGAAATATGTCTACATGGGTGTATTTGGTCTCACTACATGCCTACCGGGTTCAGGTTTGGTTTGGGTCCAGTTCGGACTAAATTGGTGCAGCCGTGTCTCTTACAAGTCAACAATATAATAATAGTTAAATAACTAGATTATTTATAGCATCATGTCACAACTTAGCCTAGTTTTCCTAGTTAGGGCATCATTATGGCTCAGCCTTCCCTAGCATGGCTAATATACTAGTCAAGGCACGCCACTTGCACTATCCGTGCCATGATTCTTAGTCGTCTGGTGCTTCAAAACTCAACCATGGCTAAAGTCTTCTACCGTAATAATTATATAAGTAATTATTTATAAAAATCTAAAAATTACCATTTAAATTAAATAAAAAAAAATCAAAAAATTTTGGGAAGAGGAGTTACAAATCTACCCAACTTAAAATAATTTCTTCCTCGAAATTCTAATTCATAACTATTCCTTAAAATTCAAGGTCTACTACTACCTTAATATCCTCAAATTTAATTCCTCAAAATAGTTTATATCCTCCTCCTAGCCATTTTGTAACTACGAAACCTTGAGGATTCTACCCACCTTTTGTCACACTACTCCTCAAATACGATCATTAAAATCTTATAATCTTCTAACTAGTGGCTAATAATTCTACCAAAATATCTAGGACATATAGTATCTTTAATCCCTCATATCTATAAACAACCAAAACTCAATAATCAAGCAATATTATACTATAGCTTAAGAATTTCTGATGAATTCTAAACAGCACAATCATTCGTCACCCCGGAATAGGAAAGGACGAAAATCAATGGTACAAGAAGGCAAGGGAGAAAAATTGAGAACGAATATGAAGTTTCAAAGACGGTAGAGAAATTTCTAAGAGAATTTTCAAGGCAGAGTGGATTGAGATTTCTAAGGGTTTAGTCATATTCGCAGGCTCGTATCAGTACAGTTACGTAACCGATACGATATGCTCTGACCTGCATGGGCCACCAAAAAAACTTGTCACGACCAGCACCCGCTTTTCGGACGCGAGCTCATGAGCAAGCCAGCTACGCATCAAGCAGACTCCAGCCTGACTCGAATACGTAAACATTGTCACGGCTATGGTATACTGCCAAATCATGGCAAACAAATCTATATCTCAAATCCACAATAAGTGTACGAAACATGAATGAACACTATGGGTCGTGGTCTACAGCCCACTAGTATAAATGTTCGATAAGACTCCAAAGAATAAAACAAGAGTCTACAAACTGAATCAATAAATAGAATATCTTATGGTAATGAAAGGAAAGTACGAGCTGGATGAGCTGGATATAAAACATAGTATCAATACCTGAATCTCGCAAGAAATATCATAATCATCTGAAACCCACAAGTGTCATAACCATCCGCCATCCAGAACTGCTAACTAACTCCACGCAATAACTAACCTAAAGAGATCATCAGGTCCTCAGGGGACATAGCAAAATACATAAAAACATGCCTATATAGCAGTTTAATTATGCATAAATTATAAATAGGATATAAGCACGGAACGAGACATACACATGGCAAGAGACTACGACTAAAACTGGTAACAAACGACTGTCGACAAGTGGCTACTGACAGGTGACTATGAACTGGAATATAAGAACAACTACACGTAACTGAACTGCTAGATGAATAAGTGAACATGAGATCAATGGAATACCAAACCCTCGTCCCGAGTGGACTCACAAGTTTGAACTAATCACTGACCCTCGTTCCGAGTGTAGACTCTCTGGTTAGTTCACAGCAAGGCACCCTCGTCCTGAGTGTGGACTCTCTGGTACAATAAACAAGTCAACATCCTCGTCCCGAGTGTGGACTCACGGATGTAAACAGATCAAGACAAATGTCATGACCCGTACCCTAGAGT
The DNA here is from genome assembly GCA_029216955.1 of Iris pallida. Taxonomy (NCBI): domain Eukaryota; kingdom Viridiplantae; phylum Streptophyta; class Magnoliopsida; order Asparagales; family Iridaceae; genus Iris; species Iris pallida. Next base: position 8,984,327 of record JANAVB010033820.1, on the reverse strand, counting down.
AAGGGCACAAGACGTGGGTACGTCCAGCCTACGCCACAGTGTTGACGGTAGAACGCTGTTCTAGGTCAAACATCTGACAATATAAAGGTACCTGTACAGTATATACTCTCCGAATGGAGGTGACATAGCAGATACAGTCTTAATCACATCTAAGGTAGATCATGATAAAAGATAGATAAAACATGAAATCCACAAAGAGATACAGCAGATAGAAGTCTAAGTGTCTAAGATACACAAATCTAGAAAACATCTCAAAGCTCAATACAGTAATCCATAGAATAAATTATCACGACCCGTACCCGCTATAAGGGCACGTGTACGTGACAACGCCCAGCCCTCACCGTAAAAATGGCGTAGAACGCTGTAGGTTTTCTACTCTAAACAGTTTATATATATATATCAAAACCTGTCGAAAATATGGTCAACTCCGAACGGAGGACAAGCAATGAATATATATGAATGCTCAATCACAACTCTAAGATGATAAAGTAAAGACTGAAAGATAAAGACAACAAGACGATAATAAAATAATAACCTGTCAAGTCCAACACAAGAACATATACAAGTCCAAGTCTCTAATACAATCCATAGTAATAACAGTCTCAAAAGTAGCTGGAGACAAGGTCCAGTACAAAAGACCTACTCTAACTAAGCAAGTGGTAAGGTCTCGTTAGGCGGAGCTAAGCCCTGCTGGACCAACGTCTCCAAGTCTATGCCCACTAAGTCATCCGGACCGTAGTAGGTACAGTAATCCCCCTCGTCGACATCTGTAATATTTGTCAACATATCCTGTCAGGATGGAACGAGTACAATCTACTAACAACAGTTCGCAAGATATGACAAAAGCTATAAGACAGTAAATAGAGAGTATATACAAGGAAATTATGGAATGTACATGTGAGTATCATGGCAAGGTAAGCTATAATCTAGAGCTAGAACAAGGCAAGTAAACTGATCATGGCATGTACAAGAATCAAGAATCATATATCTAGGTGTGTGAATACTAGCTACAACATGTGGCCGGATTGGGTCTGCACAAGGTTATGATCTAGCCAATCATACGTGTGGTGTAGGATTGGCATTCACAAGGTTCACAATATATACAAGGCGGGTATTGACCACACATCTACACTAGTACTCCCCGTCCCCCGACTGGTAGAGTAGATCGAAGCAAGACACGTTACGACACGGGATTCTACGAGAAGGGAGCAAGTCTCCTCGAGAATCGGTGTCTATATACTACACAAGAACTACAAGGGAGCTTGCACAAGATATACCAAGATAACGAGGAATAACATCTCATGTCGGGATCCATGAATACCAATCCGTGTGACCAATGTGTCGAGAACAAGCATATCTACACTAATTAAATGAATTATAAAAATCATCGTAAATTAGAAAAGTGTCAGAGAATGTACTCGCCTGTAATATGATGATATATGTCAACGGGATCCAACGCAGCACCTCGAGGACCTATAGAGAACAAGACGTATCAATACTACGTTTAGGAATTAAATTCAAAATAATTTAAATCCTATTAAGTCATTCTAGGTCAAGACACGTCAAACTAGACTGTACGAGGTCAAACTAAGTCATATTAGGCCTAACCAGGTCAAACTGGGTCAATGTAAGTCAAACGGAATTAATCTAGATCGATTTGAGTCAACAGTTGACTTACAGTTGACTTTTGGTCAACCGGTCAACTCCGGTCAACTCTGGTCAACCCTAGGTCAATCCTAGGTCAATGGTGACTAATAGTTGACCTTCGGTCAACTACTCAAGTCTAATGGAATTTGGGACTAAATTGGATAAAGTGTTGACTCATAGTTGACTTTTGGTCTAAAAGTCAACCGTGGTCAACCGGGGTCAAGACTAGGTCTAGGCGACTATTTCTAATCATTATCAACCTCTACAACCCATATCCAAGTCCATCTTGGACTTTGAAACTCAAAACTTGGCCGTAGGCCAATTTCCTAATTTACCTTTTCTAAGGTAAATTTCTAGCCTAGGTGGAAACCTAGTTAGCCTACCTACGCTTGGTATTTTGACCCGTGCTCCCTAGGGTAGTAAGGTACTAGCCTATACATATATTACCTACCAAGATACGTAGATAAAGTGGATGTCTAGTCCACCTTACGGCCTATTGCCGGTATCTTGAATATTTCAAGATACGCAATGGTACGGCACGATACTGGCGCCCTACAACCCCGATTTCAACTCGGGATCCTACCCGCAAAATCTAATTCACGTATTCTAACTCCACGCCAAGTTTCATCGCGTTCCGATACTCGGAGCTCAAATTCACTCTCTAACTCGATTTCCTCTAAAACTCCATTTTAGCTCTTATTCTAATTCTCCTTCTTAACTCTCCTTCTAACTTCTTCTTCCTATTCCTCCTCTAATTCTTCTTCTAACTCCTTCCTATTCTTCTTCTAATTTTCTAATTTCCTTCTTCCCTAACTTCTTTCTAACTTTCTTGAACTTCTTAGTCTTCTTCTTATTCTCCTTCCTAACTTCTTTCTTACTTTCTTCTAATCTTCTTTCTAATCTCTTCTAATCCTTCCTCTATTCTTTTTTCTAACTATCAAATTTCTATCTATCTATATATATATATATATATATATATATATATATATATATATACATATCTATATATATATACATATATATACATATATGGGGGGATTTATAGGCTAAATAGGGGCCAAAGGAGGGGGGGAACTGGCAGCCGCTGCTGCCAGTTGCTGCTGCTACTGGTGCAGCTGTAGCTGCTGCTACTGCAGTTGTAGCTGCTGCTACTGCTGACCCTCTTCTTCTTCTTCTCCTCTTCCTCCCTCTCATCTACCTATATATATATATATATCTATATATATATATATATATATATATATATATATATATATAAATAATATATATATATATATATATATATATTTTTTATTTTTTATATATATATATATATATATATATATATATATATATATATATATATATATATATATATATATATATATATATATATATATATATACTCAAACACACACACATCTATCTATATATATATATAAATACACTCACACACATATATCTACATATATATAAATATACACACACACATATCTCTACATATATATAAATACACCCACACACACATATAGATATATATATATAAATATAGACACACACACACAAACACTCACACACTCACAAACACACACTCTCACCACCATCTCATGACAACCACCACCACCACTCTCAATCCTCTACACTCACACACACACACAAATTCAATATAATTATATATATATATATATATATATATATATATATATATATATATATATATATATATATATATATATATATATATATATATATATATATATATATATATATATATATATACCACTCTTAATATAAAAACCCCTAAAAATCTCTAACCTAGATTTCTAGGGAATCCTACAAAATTTGTGGGCAAAGTGTAGAGAATCTCCCCCTCTACAATTATTGTGAAGACATTAAATGCAAAAGAGAATAAATGAAGAATTAATGTCATACCTAAAGTGGGTTTTTCTTGGAGGAAGAAAGCTTTGGGAGAAAATGAGTTTTTGAAAGAGAGAGAGAGTTTGCTTAGTGGAGAAGAAAGAGGGGGAGGGGGGGGCTCTCCTATATGTGGCCGGCCAAGTGGGGGGGGTTTATTGGGTTTGGGTGGGATCCAATAGCCCTCCAAACCCATTAGACTTAGGTTGGGTTCGGTTTGTTTCGGTTTGTTTCTAATTAACTAATTAAGTCTCTAAAATGACTAATTAAGCCATGAAAGTTGGGTTTATGATTTCTAACCTAATTATGATGGTATGTGGGCCAAGTCCAGCTAGTATGTGGGTCCCACTAGGGTCCAGGCTACCCGGGTCTCCAACTTGAGTCCGAATTGGATAAAATCCAAACCAAACCAAATAAATCCCAAAAAAATACATAAAATAAATAAAAATTCCTAAAAATTATAAAACTTGAAAAATGACGAAAATACTCCTAATTCGAAAACTGGAGGTAACAAATCTACCCTTCTTAAAAAAAATTCGTCCTCGAAATTGAATGAGAACTAACACAGCAATCATGAATAGAACAAGGAAGGAAAAAGATAGAATTTTACCTCAAGGCTCGAAGAGATATGGGAATCGCTCCCGCGTGTCGTCCTTCCTCTCCCAGGTGGACTCACCTGGAGAGTGGTGTCTCCATGCAACGCGAACCAAGGGAATGACCTGGTTCCTGAGCACCTTCTCTCTTCGGTCCAAGATCTCAACCGGCTTCTCTGGATAGCTGAGGGTCGGTCCCACTTCGATCTCTGAGTGGTCCAAGACGTGACTAGGATCTGCCACGTACCGTCTCAGCTGCGACACGTGGAACACGCAGTGCACTCCCTCTAGTACGGGCGGTAACTCCAGTCGGTAAGCCACTGCACCGACCCTGTCCAAGATACGGAATGGACCGATATATCATGGGCTAAGCTTTCCGTCGCCACCAAAACGAATCGTGCCACGCGTCGGAGAAATCCGTATAAACACAAGATCACCAACCTAGAACAAAACACAAGACTTAGAGCTTGACCTAAAACAATCACAATCAGACTCAAATACTAGAAAAATCTAAACTATACCTCAAACTCCAACGGCCTCCGGTGGCTATCGGCCCAATGCCGCTGCCTATCCTGCGCCACCCGAAGTCGATCTCTGATAACCCTGACCTTCTCTGCAGCATCCACCACCATCTCAGGGCCAAGCAAAACCCTCTCGCCGACATCATCCCAAGACAAGGGAGTACGGCACCTCCGTCCGTATAGAGCCTCGAAAGGTGACATCTCTATACTGGCTTGGTAGCTGTTGTTGTAAGCAAACTCTACCAAGTGAAGGAGGTCCTCCCAAGATCCCCCGAAGTCCAAGACACAGGTACGCAGCATATCCTCGAGGGTCTGAATCGTCCTCTCCGACTGCCCGTCTGTCTGGGGGTGGTATGCGGTACTGAACTTGAGCGATGTACCCAAGCTAAGCTGCAAACTTCGCCAGAAGTGGAAAGTGAATCGGCTGTCCCGATCCGAGACTATACTCACTGGAACCCCGTGCAATCGGACTATCTGCCGTACGTACATCTCAGCCAACCTCTCCGTCGATAAACCCACTTTGAAAGACAAAAAGTGGACCGATTTGGTCAATCGATCAACAATGACCCAAATCGCATCCTTTCCTCCTGGAGAGCGCGGAAGCCCAGATACAAAGTCTATAGTGATATGCTCCCACTTTCACTCAGGAATGGGTAGTGGCTGGAGCAATCCACCGGGTCTCTGCCTTTCAGCCTTCACCTGCTGGCACAACAAGCATCTCGAAACGAACTGAGCCACCTCACGTTTCATGCCATACCACCAAACATGCTGTCTCAAGTCTCTATATATCTTGTTGGCTCCTGGATGCATAGAGTACTGAGAACGGTGTGCCTCCTGAAGAACCTCCTCCCGAAGTCCTTCGCTCGGCACGCACAGTCTGGTACCATGCCTCAACGACCCATCTCCTGCTATAGAGAACTCATCCAACAGTCCTGTCTGGACCTGCTCCCTGATGACTCTCAGAGCCTCATCCTCAAACTGAGCTGTCCTGACTTTCTCCATCATCTCCGACTGCACCTGGAGACCCCATATCTGCGCCTCGAACCCAGGAACTATCACCTCTATGCCCAAGCTCTCCAGACCTGCCAGAAGGTGAAGATCCATCGTCAAACACATGGCCACGGGATACCTGCTCAAAGCATCTGCGACCACGTTGGCCTTCCCCGGATGGTACTGTAAGGATATATCAAAATCCTTCATCAGCTCTAACCATCGCCTCTGCCTCATATTCAGCTCCTTCTGGGTAAACACGTACTTCAAGCTCTTGTGATCTGTATAGATCTCAACTCGCTCTCCATACAGATAGTGTTTCCACAGCTTCAAAGCAAAGATGACCGCTGCCAGCTCCAGATCATGGGTAGGGTAATTTCTCTCATGAGGACGTAACTGCCTAGATGCATAGGCAATTACCTTCCCGTGCTGCTGAAGCACACAACCCAAACCCCGTTCTGAAGAATCACTGTAGATCGTATAACCACCAGATCCAGATGGCAGCATCAAGATAGGAGTTGTAGTCAACCTCGCCTTCAGCTCCTCAAAGGCGGCCTGGCACTCATCGGACCAAACAAACTCCTCGTCCTTTCTGGTAAGGCGGGTCATCGGCTGGGCAATCCTGGAAAAGTCCTGCACGAACCTCCGGTAGTAACCTGCCAGACCCAGAAAACTCCGAACCTCTGCTACTGAGCTCGGCGTAGACCAGGACTCCACCATAGAAATCTTCTTCGGATCCACCGAAATCCCCTCGCCAGAGACAACATGGCCTAGGAACTCCACGCGATCCAAGAAAAACTCGTACTTGGACAGCTTCCCATACAGCTGCTCCCTCCTGAGAGTGTCCAACACAATCCTCAGGTGCTCCTCGTGCTCCTCTGGTGTCTTCGAATAGATGAGGATGTCATCAATGAAGACCACCACGAACTTGTCAAGGTACTGATGAAATACCTTGTTCATCAAGTTCATGAATACCGTCGGGGCGTTGGTCAACCCAAACGGCATGATGGTATACTCATACTGGCCATAGCGAGTCCGAAAGGCAGTCTTCGGAATGTTATCCCGCTTCACCTTCAGCTGATGGTACCCGGTGCGTAAGTCGATCTTCGAGAACACTCTCGCCCCGCTCAACTGGTCGAACAAGTCATCAATCCTTGGCAAAGGATACTTGTTCTTGATGGTAAGGTTGTTGAGCGCCCTGTAATCAATACATAGACGTACCGTACCATCCTTCTTGGGGACGAAAAGAACTGGTGCGCCCCAAGGTGAAGAGCTAGATCGAATAAAGCCCTTGTCCTCTAGCTCGTCGACCTGCTTCTTCAGCTCCGCTAACTCACTGTTGTTGATTCTATAGACGTGCTGGAAGATAGGCTCAGCGCCCGGCATTAGGTCTATAGAAAACTCAACATCACGATCTGGCGGTATCCCGGGCAGCTCCTCGGGAAAGACATCCAAGAACTCAGCAATAAGTGGATGTGGCAACACCGGCCCCGCCAACAACGCTCCGCAGAAACCATCTCCCTGCTCCACTGCACCCCTGGTGAACTCATACTCCGGCTCTCCCGGCGGCCTAAACAGAATCCTGCCCCCTCTGCAGTCGATGCTAGTGTGGTGCATGCTCAACTAATCCATACCGAGTACCATATCGTAACTCGGAAGTGGCATTACGAGCAAACACGCACTCAGCTCCCGGCCTCTCAAAGAAACTCTCTGCCCCTTGCAAATATTATTAACTAGGATGATGCCATTCCCAGTCATAATCTTGTAAGTCCAACCAAGATACTCAGCAATAATATTGTGCCTAAGAGCAAAAGATACAGACACAAAACTGTGCGTAGCACCAGAATCAAACAAGGCTAAAGCTGGAAAAGAATCGAACAGAATAGAACCTGCGACTACATCTGCAATAGCCTCCATCTCCTCAGCTGCAAGAGCAAAGGCTCTACCCTGACCACCCCGCTGCTGGTGGTGCTGAACAAACCGCTGCTGCTGGGTCGAAAGTGGACCCCTCTGCTGCACTGCAGGTACTCTCGCCGGTGATCCCTGAGCTGCTACCGCTCCACGGCCCTCCCTGCGACGGCTAGTAGGACAATCTCTCAACTGATATCCAGCCTCCCCGCAATAGAGGCACAAGCCTAGCCTCTTCCGGCAGACCTCCCAGATGTGACCGAGCTTCTTGCAGAAGTTACAAGGAGCCCCATGCTGTGCCTACCTCGGCTGAGTGTGCTACACCTGCTGCTGAACCGGTGCTCTGGCCTGCACCTGCGGCTGGTGATGCTGAAAAGAATGATGCTGAAGCTGAGGGCGCTTAGCAGCCCCTGCGCTGCTAGTAGCCCCCGAGAAAAGATCACGCTTCCTCTTGGGCTTCAAGCCCCACTCCCGCTCAACCTTGCGGGCCTCCGCGTAGATCTGGGTATAAGTCTCATAGAAGGAGGGAATGAGAATCTTGATATCCCAAGTCAGCCCCTCCCTGAAACGGCTCGCCCTGATCTCCGGCTCTCGAACCATGTACTCTGCGTATCGGCTCAGGCGGCCGAAATCCGCTGCGTACTCTTCCACAGATAGACTGCCCTGCTACAGATCTTGGAACTGTCGCACCAGGTCAATCTTGTCCGTGGAGGAAAAGAACTTTTCCTTGAAGAGGAGCTTGAACTCTGCCTAAGTACGGCCGTCTCCAGCTAGGGCTGGCTCGTTTCTGAACCAGGTGCGCACAATGTCTAGCAACTGCAAACCTACCGCCTCGACCTTCAGGTCGTCTGCCAGGCGGGAGGCCCTCATCTGTCGCTCGATATCCTCGAGCCAATCATCTGCATAGACCACGCCCTCGATCCCGCTAAAGTCATGGGGCCCGAGCTTCTTGAAGTCTTGGATATCTCCATACCTCGGTCGCGTCCCCGGATGCAGAGCCCTCTCCTCTACGGCTGCAAGGGCCAACTGATGGGCATCCTCCATGCCCTGACGCATCGCGTCTATCTGCCTCTGCTCAGCCTCTGCCTGGGCTCTCTGAGTCTCCAGCATCTGCTGGAGGAAGGTAAGCATCTGCCCCATATCTGTAGGCAGAGGATGTGGAGGTGGAAGTACATCTGCAACTAGTGGAGGAATCTGCTGCGCAGCAGGAGGAAGAACGCCCCCGACAACTCCCGTCGTAGCCCCCGGCACTGCGGAAAGAGCACCCGCAACCCCAGAGAAGGTCATCGAGAGCGCTGGAGGAGTACCCCCGAGAGCCCCAACAGAAGCCCATCTGCAGGGGAAGTGACCGGAGCCTGTCTGCCAGAGGTAGCAGACCTCTCCGTCTTCCCGTGCTCCTCACCAGGAGAATGAGTTATAACTATCCTGGAGACAAATTGAAAAGAAGATATCAATATGGCACATGAAGGCAATATCAAAGGAGGACAGCTAGAATGCAGTAAATCAATATCAAAGACGGTAAGCAAGATAAGCAAGAAAAGATCCTACTGTGATTGAGCACTCTTAGCCTACTACCTCCTATGTGTAACACAGGCTCGTAGACAACACTCTAAGACGAGTGCCGCCATAACATCGTACTAATTGCGACTTCAGGACCTACGTGGGCTACCACTAAAACGTGTCACGACCCGTACCCGCTATAAGCGCACGTGTACGTGACAACGCCCAACCCTCACCATAAAAATGGCGTGGAACGCTGTAGTAGGTACAGTAATCCCTCTCGTCGGCATCTGTAATATTTGTCAACATATCCTGTCAGGATGGAACGAGTACAATCTACTAACAACAGTTCGCAAGATATGACAAAAGCTATAAGACAGAAAATAGAGAGTATATACAAAGAAATCATGGAATGTACATGTGAGTATCATGGCAAGGTAAGCTGTAAATCTAGAGCTAGAACAAGGCAAGTAAATTGATCATGGCATGTACAAGAATCATATATCTAGGTGTATGAATACTAGCTACAACATGTGGCCGGATTGGGTCTGCACAAGGTTATGATCTAGCCAATCATACGTGTGGTGTAGGATTAGCATTCACAAGGTTCACAATATATACAAGGCGGGTATTGACCACACATCTACACTAGTACTCCCCGTCCCCCAACTGGTAGAGTGGATCCAAGTAAGATACGTTACGACACGGGATTCTACAAGAAGGGAGCAAGTCTCCTCAAGAATCGGTGTCCATATACTACACAAGAACTACAAGGGAGCTTGCACAAGATATACCAAGATAACGAGGAATAACATCTCATGTCGGGATCCATGAATACCAATCCGTGTGACCAATGTGTCGAGAACAAGCATATATACACTAATTAAATGAATTATAACAATCATCGTAAATTGGAAAAGTGTCAGAGAATGTACTCGCCTGTAATATGATAATATATGTCAACGAGATCCAACGCAGCGCCTCGAGGACCTATAGAGAACATGACGTATCAATACAACGTTTAGGAATTAAAGTCAAGACAATTTAAATCCTATTAAGTCATTCTAGGTCAAGACACGTCAAACTAGACTGTACGAGGTCAACCTAAGTCATATTAGGCCTAACCAGGTTAAACTGGATCAATGCAAGTCAAACGGAATTAATCTAGGTCGATTTGAGTCAACAGTTGACTTACAGTTGACTTTTGGTCAACCGATCAACTCCGGTCAACTCCGGTCAACTCCGGTCAACTCTGGTCAACCCTAGGTCAATCCTAGGTCAATGGTGACTATTAGTTGACCTTCGGTCAACTACTCAAGTCTAATGAAATTTGGGACTAAATTAGGTAAAGTGTTGACCCATAGTTGACTTTTGGTCTAAAAAGTAAACCGTGGTCAACCGGGGTCAAGACTAGGTCTAGGCGACTATTTCTAATCATTATCAACCTCTACAACCCATATCCAAGTCTATCTTGGACTTCGAAACTCAAAACTTGACCGTAGGCCAATTTCCTAATTTACCTTTTCTAAGGTAAATTTCTAGCCTAGGTGGAAACCTAGTTAGCCTACCTACGCTTGGTATTTTGACCCGTGCTCCCTAGGGTAGTAAGGTACTAGCCTATACATATATTACCTACCAAGATACCTAGGTAAAGTGGACGTCTAGTCCACCTTACGGCCTATTGCCGGTATCTTGAATGTTTCAAGATACACAATGGTACGGCGCGATACCGGTGCCCTACAACCCCGATTTCAACTCGGGAGCCTACCCGCAAAATCTAATTCACGTATTCTAACTCCACGCCAAGTTTCATCGCGTTTCGATACTCGGAGCTCAAATTCACTCTCTAACTCGATTTCCTCTAAAACTCCCTTCTAGCTCCTATTCTAATTCTCCTTCTTAACTCTCCTTCTAACTTCTTCTTCTAACTTCTTCTTCCTATTCCTCCTCTAATTCTTCTTCTAACTCCTTCTTCCTATTCTTCTTCTAATTTTCTAACTTCTTCTAATTTCCTTCTTCCCTAACTTCTTTCTAACTTTCTTGAACTTCTTAGTCTTCTTCTTATTCTCCTTCCTAACTTCTTTCTTACTTTCTTCTAATCTTCTTTCTAATCTCTTCTAATCCTTCCTCTATTCTTCTTTCTAACTATCAAATTTCTATCTATCTATCTATATATATATATATATATATATATATATATATATATATATATATATATATATATATATATATATATATATATATATATATACATATATTACATATATGGGGGGGTTTATAGGCTAAATAGGGGCCAAGGGGGGGGGAACTGGCAGCAGCTGCTGCCAGTTGCTGCTGCTGCTGGTGCAGCTGTAGCTGCTGCTACTGCTGACCCTCTTCTTCTTCTTCTCCTCTTCCTCCCTCTCATCTACCTCTCTCTCTCTCTCTCTCTCTCTCTCTCTCTATATATATATATATATATATATATATATATATATATATATATTATATATATATATATATATATATATATATTTTATATATATATATATATATTTTTAATATATATATATATATATATATATATATATATATATATATATATATATATATATATATATATATATTTATATATATATATATATATATATATATATATATATATATATATATATATAGATATATATATCTATATATATATATATATATATATATATATATATATATATATATATATATATATATATATATACTCAAACACACACACATCTATCTATATATATATAAATACACTCACACACATATATCTACATATATATAAATACACACACACACACATATCTCTACATATATATAAATACACCCACAGACACATATAGATATATATATATATAAATATAGACACACACACACTAACACTCACACACTTACAAACACACACTCTCACCACCATCTCATGACAATCACCACCACCACTCTCATTCCTCTACACACACACACACACACAAATTCAATATAATTATATATACACACACATATACCACTCTTAATATAAAAATCTCTAAAAATCTCAACCCTAGATTTCTAGGGAATCCTACAAAATTTGTGGGCAAAGTGTAGAGAATCTCCCCCTCTACAATTATTGTGAAGACATTAAATGCAAAAGAGAATAAATGAAGAATTAATGTCATACCTAAAATGGGTTTTTCTTGGAGGAAGAAAGCTTTGGGAGAAAATGAGTTTTTGAAAGAGAGAGAGAGTTTGCTTAGTGGAGAAGAAAGGGGGGGGGGCTCTCCTACATGTGGCCGGCCAAGTGGGGGGGGGGGGGGGGGGTTATTGGGTTTGGGTGGGATCCAATAGCCCTCCAAACCCATTAGACTTAGGTTGGGTTCGGTTTGTTTCGGTTTGTTTCTAATTAACTAATTAAGTCTCTAAAATGACTAATTAAGCCATGGAAGTTGGGTTTATGATTTCTAACCTAATTATGATGGTATGTGGGCCAAGCCCAGCTAGTATGTGGGTCCCACTAGGGTCCAGGCTACCCGGGTCTCCAACTTGAGTCCGAATTGGATAAAATCCAAACCAAACCAAATAAATCCCAAAAAAATCACATAAAATAAATAAAAATTCCTAAAAATTATAAAACTTGAAAAATAACGAAAATACCCCTAATTCAAAAATTAGGGGTGACATAAATACAACTCAAGACAACTGAAATAACTATCTATACAACCTCTACTGTGTCTCCTCTAGGCTAGCAGGCAACCTCCAGGCTATCTGTAAAATTTATCAACAGGTCCAGTCAGGACAGGAGCGAGCACAGTACATCTCAACAAATCATAGCAGGTTAGAAAATATAATCATGCAGTAAAGTAAGATACAGGATCTGAAGAAAGTATAGAATGTAAAGGAGATAGCTGTAATAGAAATATCTACTATAAATAGAGAACTAACAGTGGCTAGTGAGTCAGAGTATAATATAGACATGTGAATGGCATAGGATGATTCTTATGCTACACTACTTTGATATTATTCACATGTCCACTTCTACTCCCCCGTACCCCCAATCAATACACAAGGATCCAGCCAGGTTATGTTATGATTCATGTAACGGCCCCCGAAGGGTGGTACATGATAGTCCCATAAATGGGGACTCTAGGAAAGCCCATAAATGGGGGATTCAAAGAAGACTCTGTGATCATGAGAGTACATGTCACAAGTGATTTAATGAACCATGAAGCATAGTGATACACAATGTAAGTGAAATGCACAGAATATGTAGTATCCGATGCTCCTTGAGGGGATAACATCTCAAGAAAGGATCCATATAGTACTAATCCGTGTGACCAACGTGACAGCATCAAGTAAAGTAATTTAAAGCAGAAGAATAATTCTAACAGGATATGAAATGATCAGAGAATTTACTCGCCTGAAAACTTGAACAGTTGATAGGTATAGGGGTCCAACTGAACCCACAGAGTCATATTTAAAGCAACACAGGTTATAAGATGTTCAAGTTATAATAAATGAATCTCTACCAGCAATCTATATTATTCTAGGCTCTTCTAAGTCAAATTAACTCTAGGTCAACTCCGGTCAACAGTCTAGTCAACTAGGTCAAGTGTTGACTTACAGTTGACTTTTGGTCAACTGGTCAACTCTGGTCAAACAGGGTCAATTCTAGTCTAATTATTGAAGATATAAAGTGCACTTCGTTATTCGTACGTCGAAACTTACGACACGCAAATCGAGATAAGAAGATCAACGGTAAGGTTAATAATCTTATTATAGTGATCCACGTATCTATCTTATCAATTTCAGCGATGTGAGATCACTGGAATTGACTGATCTCAGTTTCGTTGTACTAATCCCGAAATACGAATATTATAAGAATTAATTATACTAAAAGGTGATACATAGAGAAACTATCTACAACATTGTCGGATGATGAATTAAACATCGCCAACGTGTCCAGAATGGTCAAATTAGCTAGGGTAGCCTACCCATCGGTCCAATTTGGACACAAGAGCAAAAAGGTAATCTCGGGTCAAAATGATATCTGTGTCGGAGCCGTTTTGCACCGAAAAACGTGCAAAAAAATAAGTCTATAAAATATAACAAATTATATTTCTACGAAACCAGAATGACGATACGAACCAACGGTATATCCAGAATTGGATTCCGTTGACCCGATCTCAATTTGGTCCGTTGACCAGAATATTAGAATTCTGGTTTACACGGAAATACGTGCCAGAGCCAATGTTCTCAAAACTCAGCAAACTACATGTCAACGAGTCCAAAATGACGATACGAACTCAACGGTGTATCCGAAATTGGATTCCGATGAGCCGATCTCAAAATGACCCGTTGACCTGGATATTGGTATCCGACTTGCACCAAAATGCGTGCCAGAACCAATGTCCACTAAAACCTAGCAAATTATATGTCAACGAGTTCAGAATGATGATACGAACTCAACGGTGTATCCGGAATTGGATTCCGATTAGCCGGCATCAAAAAGTCTCGTTGACACGGACTGTGGGATCCACTTTGTACCGAAATTCGTGCCAGGGTCCACGTCCTCCAAATCTAACAAATTTTATATAAAAACAAGCCAGAGCGACGCCACGAGTCTACTGGTGGTGTCAGAAATGAAATCTGGAGTCCCGTGTTCAAAAATGGAATTTTACAAGTTGGAAATTACGAATTTGGACAGCCAACTTTGGCGTAGAATTCAACCAATCAAACAAGCTCACAATGAAACAAAACTGGAGGGGTAGTAAGAGGGTTATACCAGCTTTGCACAGGAACTCGTAGCACGCCGAATGGAGCTGCGGTGGAGGAGGTACAAGCCGACGAAGTTGGCTCCGCGAAACTGTCCGAAATTTATACAATTTAAACGGTCAACTTGGTGGCCGGTTTTGATGTATCAAACGATAAAATTAATGGACGAAAATTGACAGAAGTGAAGGTGGATATGCCAAGATTGTGACGGAGCGAAGAAATTGCCGATCTAATGGTCGGATTTCTCGAAAATCGCTCGCAAAGTTGCTGCGACGGGGCACCGTTTCAACTTCGTTTCCTGGCTCGTCACGACGGGAACCCGTGCCAAACGCACGGATCGCCTCCGATACGCGTCGGAGAGAGGAGCAAAGGCCGCGGGGCCTGCCTGGGGTGTGCGCCCGGCCAAGGGGGGCCAGTCACGGCGGCCACGCCGGCGGCAGCGGCGCTGAACCGTCGGCCAGGGGCTGTTCGGCCGCGCTGATGTGCGCAAAGCTGTTGTGCGCTGCTGCCGTTGCAGCGCTACACGGCTGTGTGGCCTGCCTGGCACGACGAAGGCGCGACGGGGGCTGTGCGGCCGCGACGAGGGTGGTACGGCGAACGGCGAGGCTGGGCTAACTGGTGGAGGTTGTGGCGGGCTATGGTGGTGCGGGTGGTTGAAGATGATGAGGAGGAGGGAAGTAGGAGGAGGTGGCGCTCGGCCTGCTGGCCAGGGTGGCCGGCGGCGAGGCTGGGTTGAGCTCGGCCAGGAGGTCGGGGGAGGTTGGAGGAAGGGCTGTTGTGTGTGGAGTTTTGAATGGAAAGGAGAGAAATAATTGTGAGTGTAATAATTTGTGTGTGAGCGTTAAATGAGAGAGAGAGGGAAAGAATGAAAAGTTAGAGAGAGAAGAGATTCTCTCTATATAATTTTTAGGGCCGGCCAATGCTAGAGGGAGGGGGAATTTGAGTGTTTGGGAAAATTAATGGTGAGGATTGAATTGGAGAAAATCAAGGGTAGAAATTAATAGGGAATTGAATTCATTTTTTTGGGATTTAAATCAATAGATTATACACTAATTATTTGAAGTGGAAAACTAGGTTTTTAATATTATTTTGGGCAAAGAAAAATGAGGGCATCATGAGAGAGGGAAACACGAAGCTTGGACTGGGTTCGGTCAAGCCGGGCAGGATCAAAATCGGACATGGCACAATAATCGAATTAAATAGGTGTTTATAATCATGGATAAATAAGTAGCATGTGGGAGCTCCAATAAATGGGACACAAGTGTCATGCGGGTAGCAAGCTCAATGTGGGCCATGTCCATATTTGGGGTCGGCTAGGTTGGACCGATGTCGGGTCCTGAAATTAAATTGGAAGTCAAGTCACAAATTACGGTGAATAATTATTGGCCTAAATTGACCCAAAAGTTGTGCGAAGCAATCGAAGCACAAGATGGTATGTCTGAGTGGGACACGAAGGTCATGGGTGAAGTGTGTCTCGAGTAGATCATACATGATAAGTTGGTTTCAAGAAAATGACTGGTCTGGTGCTCCCAAATCAAAAGTCACGATAACGTGCATACGATGATCAAGGAAAAGAGTGGGAAAAATTAATTATTGATCAAATGGTCTAAATCGAACCGAAGTTGTGCGAAGCAAAAAGAGTACAAGGGAACAAGTTTGGGTGGGACACTATATACCAAAATAAAGGTAATCCTATCCACTACAAAACTCATGAAGAAGGTTTCCAGAGTTGAACATCCCTGACACTCCAAATATCAAAGGCACGGGAAAGTACTCTTAAGGATAATAAACAGAATAAATTTATTTATTGAAACTAATCAATCAGAAAAATTAAAAAAAATTAATTCGAAATTCAGGGTGCTCACATCCTACCCACCTTATAAAAATTTCGTCCTCGAAATTAAAATGTTCATACTCCTTCTAGGTCAAACCCCCACAATCAAGTCCCAGAACTTAACCAAATCATACGATTAAAAAGGACGGCATACAGGGTCATGGCATACGGTGGTAGTGAAAGTCTCATCTAGATATACTAGTCATGCTAAACCAAAACGGTCATAGGGTATCAAACATACAAGCAATCAGGGGTGTTAAACTGGAAAAGATACAGAAATAACAAATCATCAAAACTGCAAGGCAGTCTACCATCCTGTATGAAAACTGGTACTTATCAAAAAAAAG
This sequence comes from Iris pallida, assembly GCA_029216955.1. Lineage (NCBI taxonomy): Eukaryota > Viridiplantae > Streptophyta > Magnoliopsida > Asparagales > Iridaceae > Iris > Iris pallida. The sequence goes on along the minus strand of JANAVB010033820.1, from coordinate 8,967,331 downwards.
ATAACTACCAATATCTATAAAGGGGTACTATTCAAAGAAAAAAAATCAAAATCAAAAGTTCAAGGGACAGTTGTCAATAGCATTGAAATCCAATCACAATATATATTAAGAATATTTAGTCTCGATACGATCTAAGTTGATCAATTCTGGAAAGTCAAGATTTGGGCAATATGGAGGACAAGGTCATCAAAGTCTGAGCACGAGCATACAAGGATGGAGATTCAGGTCATATTTAAATTTGATTCAATTGAGTACGAACCCAAGACATTAATGTGTTAAGAAAGGATGATCAAGGTTGATTGGTCGTGATTAAGGGAGCTAGGATTCAATGATATTGAAAATCTTTTAGGAAAAATAAGGAAAGATTTCATAAGAAGTCAAGTTAATCATCTCTCTCTAATACCATCAAGTTTATCATTTGTCAGTCATATTTTTATCTCACAAGTCCCAATATAAAAATCAACCTTTATATGACTATCATCCACTACAAGAAATTACATTTTTAGCAACATGTTTTAGCGACATAGGGTCTATTATGTCTCCAAAAGCTATTTTTTACATGTATTGGCGACATGAGTTTTAATATGTCGCAGAAGCCACATAAAATTTACGAGAGGAAAACCAAAAATCAGACGCGCCAAATTTTTTTTCTACATATTACGACATCCACATGCCGCAGAAAGTTAATATAGGTTCCGCGACATACATTCACTTGTCGCAGAAAGTTAATTCATTTTCTGCGACATATAGCTATGTAGATAATACATTTTTTAAATTTTTTAATTGAACAATTACCTGAAAATCTACAAACAAAACCTAAAAAGAAACCCCAAACGCTGTGTTCATTCTCTCGAAGTGCCACCATGGGTTTTCTCTCTCCCGCGACAACTAGGTTTCCTCTCGCCCGCGCTCCTGGGTTCTCTCTCTCTCTCAGCGCTGTGTTTTCTCTCTCACTCGCGTGCTAAGCTTCCCTCTTCCATCGAGATTCGAATTTCTTCCCATTGATGGTGAGCTTCTTCCCTAATATTCTTAGTAGGTTAATTTTGTAAGGTTGAGAATATGATTGGCATTTATTATATGATAGATAGGAAAATGGTTGCCTCTTCTTCAATTTTGTTAGGGCTTGATTTTATTAGGGTTTTTCTCTCTCAATCAATTTTGTTAGGGTTTGAATTTGGATATTGTGTTAGTTGATAGATTAGGGTTTGGTTTTTAGATTTATGTACGTCTCTTTCTCTCCGATGGTATGATTTTTTGGCTTTATTTTCCTTTTTATTTTCTATAAATTTATTGTTATATTTATCAGCTCAGACACTTGGAGTGTCTATGTTCGATACAGTACTGAACTTCCTTTTTTTCAATTGATATTCTAATACACTTGACTGTTTGAGAACCATAATTAATCAATAATTCCATGAGTACATCGTTTAGTACAAATCCAGGTTTCTAACTCCATATCTGAAGTCAAATTCGGTATCTGTTAGGAAGATTATGATACCATATACTAAATGGGATTCGATACCGAGATGATATTTCATAATTATATACTTCTTAATTATAATTTTTGATTTTGTGCCAGGATACGTGTTGGAACTCGTATCAGAATACGATTCCGGAACACCTATCAGTTTTGTCGAGATACAAGAATGTAACCATGTTAGCTTGTATATCTAGCAACCAATATCATACATCATATCAAAAAACATAGTTCCTATCTCTTCCTATTGATACTTATATCATGTGATTTCTATGCACAAAAAACGATTTTTAGTTTTTACTCTTGTTTGGGATAGCAGATGTATATTACAGTAAAATTCTTGTCTTATACGTCCCAGGTTTAAGAAACTATATAGAGACAAGATGCACATTGTTCATCCTCAACACATATATAGTTGAAACATAACTACTTCAAATTTGCCTAAGTATCTGCATATTTTTGTTATATGTTACTTCAATTGAATGAAAGCTTGTGTAGTGTTAGTGAAGAACCCCAAATCTACTAAAAAATGTTTAGCAAGCAGCAATGTGACTTCAGTACTTAAATAATGATTATTTCTCAGTTTCAAAGATCGAATACGAGATGCTGTTCTAGGTGGCTCACATTTGGTCATCCATTTCAACAAGGCTTTGTTACTGGACTTTCGTTGCAGGTAGCTATCATGTTTTCTTTTATAGGGCCTTCCACTAGATGTTTCTCCCATTTTACATCTTTGTGAATGATTAAAGCGAAGAATATATAAGAGTTTTTTAATGTGTTCATTCATGTTTGGTTTGTATAACAAAGCATTTTCAATAGTATTTTAAATAATATATTTTGCTATGTCATTAATTCTTTTCTTTCATTTTCTTTGATATGATAGCTTACTTCAAAATGCAATCAAGGATTCATTATACGAGGAAATTAATCTCCTTTATTTAATGTTATGCCAAAATAGATATGAAGGGTTAAAGTAAAAGAAGGATTTTTTTTTTCTCTTTAGCAATCATTGTGGTGTACTGATGTGTTGTGTGTTGGTATTGCCAATACAAGTTTATAATGAGTTTGGATAACCATACAATTGAACACCGCCATAACAATAAGCAAAGGGATATTATTTTGCGAGCGAGAAAGGAAAACAAAAACTGTGAGACTTTATGAAAAAGCTAAAAATCTGTTGCTCGAATTGTGCATATCGATTTTTTGAGTATGCCTGATAGCAAAAACTAAGTGATAGTCAATCTCGATATTGATCTAATTGTCCGTTCATGGAACACGATACAATAGCCAATAAAATGGTACTTTTGTTTCTAGTTTTGAGTATAAGAATAAATAGTATATAAAATAGAAACTTGCTATTGGAAGTACATAAATTAGTTGGTGGCATGGGGTCATCAGGAGAAATCATAAGTATGTTTTTTTTATGATGTATGGGATAACAGAAGTAGAGTTTGAAATTCCCTTTAAAGGTGGGTTTCTTTTTGGAAATATCCATTTTATCTGTCTATAAATTATCTAGCATTAACATAAAACATAACACCCAAATATATTTCTACTATATAGGAACTTTTAGCGCAATTAATAGCTTATTACTGGTTCAATTAGGCTGATTCATTTCCCATGTACTTTTTGTAGCCAAATCGATATGATCATGGCATCAAGTTTGTCACAGATAGTATGCTCTCAGTATTAATGGACGACATATAGGTTTGTCTCTCATATGTTCTCTTTCTATCCTTTGACATTTATGTTTTGTTATTAACATCATGAGCTCCACAGCCAAAATCAAGATTGACAACCTATCATTAATTTTTAAGATGGTTCTAAGATGGTTTTGTGAACTGGATGGATAATCCTTTTTGATGTAGAATGCATTTCCACTTTAATACAACCACACTGGAAAAACATAGATACCCCATATATATCAATATCTCTCTTAATTTTTAGAGCACGTATGCGTGTGCATAGAAAACTGTGGGTATCTACTTTTTATGGGAATATTATATGTGTAACTGATCGGCATTTTTAGTGTGAAAATTTTATCATCGCAATAATTAATTAATTGTTTTTATTTACCTTTTAGTGGTAATTTTCTAGGATCTCACAAGTTTTAAGTACTTTATATGAACTTTGATCTGTTATATATTTACTGCATGTACTTAAGGTAAATTATCTTCTTGTCACAACTACTTTTTTGAGTAGTTCATTATTTTGGTCAAAGCGAATATTTGAATATTATTTTGAATTAAATGACTGTATTTCCTGTGCTTGAGGTATATACTTTCGCTATTGGTCACAAGCCTGGGTAAGAGAGGTGGGTTGTGTTAGATAGAAACTATCCAACAACCACAAACTTTTTTAGATCACTATGAGCTGAATCCTTACGTAATTTGGGTGTTCTCTTGAGCAAAATGTTGCATCGATCTCACCAGGATGTAATGATAATTACAGAGGACATGATCCTTAATTATAGAATGGAAGAAAAGGATTCATATAGTCGATCCCATAATTTTTATAGAAATGCTTTGTTATTGTGTTGCTATTGTTATTATTTTGTTGATTGTCTATGTTATTTGCTGATTGTATTTTGAGATAGTAATTTATTTGAAGTCCCATGACATTTTAATTGCACATTGGTTTTGATACTTTCGTCTTTCATTGTTATTGAGTTGATGATCCCTTGTGCTCCTTATCGATTTTCATTTTAGCATTCAAGACTGGATCTGGAAAGACTTTAAGTTGTCTGAAGTGTAACATCTTGACATGGTTTTTAGTGTGAGCCCTATAAAACATTTTGTGATAGAATGGGGCTAATATCTCGGACCTTAAAATGGTGTTATGGCCTGCTTTGGCTGCTTCTAAGTCATGATTATCGTATTCATTTTTTCCTTCTCTGCACAATGTATTGAAGCATGGCTGCTAGGTGCCTCCTAATCAAAATCTTTGTTGCCTGGGTCCTGAGTGGCCTATGCAGACTTGTCCATTCCATTTTTGGCACCAGGTTGCCACTTAGGTTGGCAACCTAGGCTTAGGGCTAATGAATTACATGTATTTTCTTCTTTGGGTTAGTGAATGTTTTTGTTAGTAGTAATATTTTGTGCACTAGCTTATCTTTCCTATTTTTTGTTCTCTAATTGTTTAAGCTGATTGCTACTTAGGTTTTTTTTATTCTTAATTGCTTACACGATCAATAATTATTTAATTACCAAAATGTTTTGTTCACCTTTTCCATTTTATCATGGTCTAGACCCTAATTAATCGATAGTTTATGATGTTGTTTACTGCTTTGATATTTGCTCGTAGTTATTGTTATGATCATTTAGAAGGTTTGTGGACTTAGGTTTAGATTTGGGGAAGAGGTCAATTATGATTGCTGGCGGTATCCTTACTCTTAGTAGACGTGTCATACCTAGAAGCTTAGTTTGATGTTAATTTATATTCGAAAATAATTTGTTCACTGGATTGATGCTCGCAGATAAATTCATATTGGAGCAGTAATTTGTACTTGGATTAGATGTATTTGTTCACAGTATTGATAATTGCTGATTTTGATTTTAGGAAATCGTAGTCCTTCCCCCTTTCGTTGCCGTCGTCGTTCGCCCATGCCTCGGTATATGGGAGTTCGTCCACGTCAACGTCTATGAGGTGACGGTCGTGCAGCTTACCGTCTTCGAGTACCTCGAGTTCAAAGAAGAGCTCGAGCTTCCCTATCCTCCATGGATACCAACCAGGAATCCATGTTGAGATTCTAAGTTTTGTTTCTTTTTGTCATCTCAAGCCGAAGGTAAGACCACCCCCTTTGTATGCCTCTGCAATCTTTTTGTCCATTTCAAGCCAAATACTAAGAAGAAGATGCAAAAATACTTCCATTCATACCACTAACATACACGGTTGCACTTATATCTTTATCCGCCTTTGCAATCTTGCCTCCCATTTTCATTCTGAAAGAACCTATTTCTATTATGTGAGTCTCATAATATTAAAATTTCAAGCTGAACCTTCGTTCTTTGCCACCTGCTGCTCTTATTTCTTATAAATTTTTTATTATATGTGTATGCTTAGCATTCTTTTTATAGGCCATTTGTTTTAAAAATCTCCCAATTTTTACATGCTGGATATGTTGTTACATTGATCAAGCATTCCGTTTTAAATAGGGTTGGCTAAGTCCGTAGTCGTGTTGGGCTTATTCGTGGGCCGACCCTTGCCCTGCCATATCGAGGTGGATGAATTACAACTCGGGCACACCTTGGTTAAGGGAGACACTCTTGCTAGTTGTGCCATATTGATCAGTTTTTCTTCAAGTACTATACAGAGTGTCCATATGTATGCATGTCCTTATTGATTATATAGGCTATAGTGAAAGAAACAAATAGAATGAGCATATGGCATAAAATGGACTTGCACTTGACGTTTCCAGGAAATGTTAAAACCTAAGTGTGTGATAAGAAAATGATTTGCACTTCTACTAAATTTCAAAGGAAACTCTATAACATAACTATAAGACCAGCCATGTTTTATGGACCCGGGTGTTGGACAATTAAGAAACATGTCCAGAAAATTACTTTAGCTGAAATGAGAATATGCTAAGGTGGATTGGTGGCAATACATTAAACGATATGATAATAAATAAGTGCATCCGCGGAAGGTTGGGAGTGACACCAATTGACGACAAGATAAGAGAAAATCGTCTTAGATGGTTCGGTCATGTACAATGCAGACCAATATATGCAATAGTAAGGAGGGGTGGTAACATAGTAATTGAACGAGTCGTTAGGATTAGTTTACACCTAAACGAACATAGAGTGAAGTTGTAAGGAAAGATGTAGTCTTTTTACTTTTTATAGGGGAAATGTTCTTCCACATAGGTGAATGGAAGAAGAAGATTCATATAGCCGACACAAAAAAATTGGGATAAAGTTTGTGTTGTTGTTTGTCAATTTTGGGATCACTACATTCTTACTAAATGCAATTAGGAATGACCGTACTACACTTTCCTACAAAGATTTATCAAGGTTCGCAGTATTGAATTGGTATCAGACCTTTTCTATGAGCATCGGGATCGCCGGCATTGACACTATCGACAATAGTGGCGATTTTAGATTGGAGTATCGAAGATTTTGGATCGAAAAGTAAATAATTATTAATAAATTATTAAAATTTTAGAAAAATATTTTGTGCATTTAGGCACAATTTAAATTATTTTCTTTGTTGTTTTTTACTAGTTTTGAAATTGACTAAAATAATAATAACCTTGTTGATTGTTTTACCTAAACCTTCTTGATTGTTTTACCTACGATAAATAAGTTTTCTTCATTTACACGCTTTTGCAATCTAACTATGCTTTTATGCGCTTGCCAATTGGTCTTTTCGTTCAATTTTCTGTCGAATTGACTAAGAAAGAGACCCCCAACGTCGGTATCGGTCAGTATCGGTAGCGGTCGGTAGCGGATCGGGACATGTCAAACCGTATCGGTATCGGCCGATACTGCAAACTATGAGATTTGTCCCTTCTCATCTACTATTTTACTAGTTTCTTCAAACATTCTAATTTACTGTTGACTTGTGATCCAAGAAGCACAAACCTTACTAGAACCTAGGTCATGGGAACTACCAAGCTATATGATACTAACTTTAAGGATTTGGCTCCCTTCCCATCTAGTGCATATTTTTAAGGGCATGATTCAAACATCAATCGGGAAGAGAGAGGCTTTTTGTGCCCTGGTCAGAAAAAACTTCTCAAGATTGCAGGGCCTGTATCTTTTGAGGGTATAACTGATTTTGGTAATGTTGGATGTGCCGTCCATAAGAAACAACTACTTGCAAGTCTTCTCCTTTGCCAGCATCAGAACCCAGACCCTCTTTTCCTCGAGTACAACCTCTGATCTAGTACTAAACCTGATATTTTCAGATTCATGATTATTAACGTATCTTGGATAATACATTTCTCATGAAATTGCACTCCGCACTACTTGGAAAGCACTGACATTCTGGAAATGGGTGCCGCGACCGTATAGGACAATCTGAAATACACTAGAACACGCCAAAATCAATACGTCATGCGATTTCTCTGTCTTGCATCTTCTATTCGTGTTTGTGCAACATAGCAGTCCCGATTTTTATACCCTCCAACAAGAGGTCGGATACTCCTAAGATTAAATCTTGCTTTTACATGCTGGATATGTTGTTACATTGATCAAGCATTCGTGTTTGTGTAACATAGCATCTTCTATTCGTGTTTGTGCAACATAGCAGTCCCGGTTTTTATAACCTCCAACAAGAGGTCGGATACTCCTAAGATTAAATCTTGCTTTTACATGCTGGATATGTTGTTACATTGATCAAGCATTCCGTTTTAAATAGGGTTGGCTAAGTCCGTAGTCGTGTTGGGCTTATTCGTGGGCCGACCCTTGCCCTGCCATATCGAGGTGGATGAATTACAACTCGGGCACACCTTGGTTAAGGGAGACACTCTTGCTAGTTGTGCCATATTGATCAGTTTTTCTTCAAGTACTATACAGATTGTCCTGAAGGTATGGGATGCTGGCATTGCTGGTGGTGTTGGGTCCTTGAAAATTTTGTTGAAGTACTCATCTTTTCTAGAGTTTTTGGTCCCATCAGAAAATAAGACGAAGCCTATGTTGGTTATATTGGTAGTGCTAAATAATTCTGGATGGTACGTGGTTTAGTTCTGATCTATACCGGGATTAATTCTTCTGGTTGAAGCATCTTGTGATGCTGTGTTAGACTGAGGTTCATTCTTTACTATAGCTTGTCATATCTAGACAAGTCATCTTCCACTTGTCTCCTATTTCTTCAAGTACTATAATTTCTCGCTTAATTTTTATTATTTTAAGCCTTTATATATAGGTAAAAAAAGGAAAATATGTTGTATATAAGATTACTGTTTACATGAACTGTAACAGCGCTTGTGAGCATTACCCATTACACAAAAGTATATTACTATTTATATGACTGTAACGGCACCTGTGAATGTTATGCATTACGCGGAAGTAGTATCCATAACTCCAGTTCATTAAAATCCTTCTATATCCTTGTACTAAATCCCAAGTTGAATGTTCCTAGTCTAGCTCATAATCTTAATTTCTAGCTTATCTTCCTTATGCAATAAGCACCTTCACAAATTGAAATTAGAAAAAAACTTGCAAACATGCACAGGAGGACCACTAATAAGCTAATATTTTTCTAGTGATTCAAAGTTTATTTTTTTCTTTAACTTGTGTGCAGTGTTTTTGGTGAAATTAGGAAGACCCCTTGAGACAGGTTTCGATTATTTTCAGTCATGCAATTGGCGTCTCCTATCTCTTTCATTTTCTACTTGTCTCAAATCTCCTAAAGCTGGATTTGATTCTTCAGCAAATTCTGCTGACCATGCCAATTCACAAAGTGGTAATCAACTTGTTGTGCTTCTTCATTTTCTTTGTTGGTGATAGATAAAGCTGACACCCAAAAGACTGACATATTGGTTCGACAAACTCACCTTTTACCAGCACCACCACAAAAAAAAAAACAGTAAACAAAAACTGGCACTCATGGAAGGGCTAGAACCTATACTAAAACTGAAGTTTGAACCATGTTTTAAACCTTAAATTCCTTCTTTTCTGTACCTACTTGTTATTACATGCACTGGACACTTATTAAGTGCTCATGAAATAGGTACTCCTTAAGTTGATATTAGGTTTGATGCTCAACAACATTGTTGATGGCAATCAGTACTCTTGTCTCACTAGCGAGAAAATTTCTATTAAATTGATGTCAAGTTAATCTTTTTTCTCACAGCAAATCCCGAAAGCCTTTGTCTTTGGGGCAAGTTACCAATTGAGTCGCTCTGTTCATCTCTTGAGAAGTGTGTTACTTTGAGCTTGGGGCATAGAATTGAGATGATATCCACAATTGATATGTACCAGAGTGTATTCAAGGTATCTAACTTATAATGACATTATTTTTTCATCTGTCCTTTTGTTATAGTTTTTTAATAAAAGTTATATACCAACTTTGTAAGATGTATATTACCTGTTCCTTTTTTGGACTCGTAGAGGAGGCAGACTTCGATTGACTGGTTCTCTTCTCTGTTATTTTAGAACTTCAGTCTTGCCATTGATTTAAGCATATTCAGAGAATTTGTCTCCATTATCTAAATTCAATAGTAATATCCAATTTTGGATATGGACGTGTCTACATCTGCATGTTTTAGACAACATGAGTGTCACAGTTCTTTCCAATAATCTCGTTGTAGTGTTGTGAGAGACTTGAAATAATCCGGGCTGAATTTGATTGGAATTTGGCCAGAGTTTTTTTTTAGGTAAGTCCAGTTGCTGCCTGGGTTCATATTTATCTTACAATAGTATAGCAGGGTAGGTTCAGTTGTCACTAATGGACCAAACCCAACCTAAACCTGACCAGTATATAGCTTATTACCCCTCCTACGAAAAGAAAGTAAAAAATGTTAGGTTGTAGATAGATTTTTCCTTGGTTTAGATTTGGAGGTATTGGTAAGAAGTGTAATGGAGGAAGTTATTGGCACAACATTTGGTCCCTATATATGTGTGTGTGCAGGATTTGAACTTAAATCTTATCAGTTGGAAAGTACATTTTTAAGTTGCAATCCACTCTAATTAAAAGGATCCCATCGCCAGAACACAAAAATTGAACCTAAATTGTTGCACCATGCATCTCTCTCTCTCTCTCTCTCTCTCTCTCTCTCTCTCTTTCTTGTTTGAATTTTGGCCCCTTGCTTATCAAGCTGCTTTCTATATTGTACATTCCTTGTCAAGTCCAGTTTTAAGATGCAATCACTCCATGAAGTTATAACATTTGCAAGCACTTTAATGAAGAAAAGAGCTAACAAATACACAGGGCCTAGACTTTGGTTCAAACTTATTATTGCAGTAAGGTTTAAGCCAACGTAAAAATATTATGCAAAAAACTTTAAGCTTGTTGTAGCTGGATTTCTCATGAACACAATCCTTTTCCCATTTGCTAGAATGTGAAAAAACAACACATTTGATTTTTATTCTATTTCTGTTATCAATTATTCTTGCTTATTCCAATTATTAATTATTATTGCTTCGTTATTGACCAGGAAGCCATTACCCTGAGCTGTATAGGGAAAAAGGTCAAATTAATTCTGTCCAACTTGTCATATGTAATGTTGTATTGGAGCAGATGAAAACCTACAATTTTGAAGTAGTAAAAATCTTTAAGAATCTGGTGCTTACATTAAAAGCTGATTCCTTGTTGATCTATCAAGATAAAAAATAATATCTAGTACATCCTCAACAGTGCTTTCATGGTCGCTGTTGCGACCTTGAGACGTCGTTTTGAGATTAAAATGCTTGTGGATATGTAAATGTGAGTGTAGTATGTTCCCCATCACAACAAAGTAAACCTTTTGAGGATATAATATTAATCATTACTTCAGATAACAAAACCTTGACCATCCAATTCTATAAAATGTGAGCAAATAACATTATAGGTTAAGAGAAAACTCTGCTAAGTTTGGCAACTAATCACAACCAATTTGTTAGGAATCAAGATAATTTCTTTCTGGACTATTTGTCTCATTAGTGTACCATAAGCAAAGTTCATTTATATGCTTTAGTTGTTTTAAAATTAGTGTACCATAATCAAGCTAATTTCCTTCTGTACTATGTCTCATTAGTGTACCATAAGCTAATTTCCTTCTGGCTAACAAGAAATATTATGCTCACTGCAGGTTTTTTCTTTCAGCGTACTCACTGGGAACTTCAACATTTTGCTCTCTGCAGCGTATCACGAGATCTATCATTATGTTGGATAATGTATGCAATGAAAAGATAAACTATTGTTGGCTAATTTTTTGGGATACATTGAATTCATGTATTTTTGTTTATATTATACTGTTCTAGCTGGAATACAGTACATTTATGGAATACAAAACGTTTCTCTTTGAATGTGTTATTTGAAGTTATTTTTTCTTCTATTATTGGATATCGTGTTGTGTTGGTAACTTGTTGCTTTTAATTTCGAGTTCTTTGAATACAAATTCAATGTTCACAAGTTATTGTCAAAGTAAGGTTTTATATCTATGTTAAAAATATATGCAGGAAAAAATATTATTTCTTATGATAAATTAATGTAAAAATATAAATTAGCTTCTGCGACACCAAATTGTGTAGTAGGAAGTGTTATTATACTTGGCTACATTAGCTTCCGCGACATCAATTTGTGTAGTTGAAAGTGTTTTTATATTTGGATACAATAGCTTTTGCGACATTAATTGTGTAGCAGGAGGTTTCATTTTTTTCGACATGTGGTATGTTGCCAATGTATAACCTTTCTGCGACAAAAATGACACATGTCGCCAAAAGTTCTTTTTATAAAAAAATTACTATATGTCGCCAAAAGTGAGAACTTTCTGCGACATGCAATGTTCATGTCGCCAAATACTTTCCCAGACGGGGCTACGCCGACACATGTGCGACATAGTAAAATATGTCGCAGAAAAGATTTGGCGACACAAATCCATCTTTCTGCTACATATTGCTTATGTCGCAGAAGTTGCATTTTCTTGTAGTGATCAAAAAGTTTATAACCTTCAGTCATCTAAACCATTACCATGACCACCATAGACAAAATTCCAAACTTCTAAAACATTTCCCACGAAGCATACCCCTCTTATTTAGGTATCAACACTTATTCATTTAATCAAATTTTCAAATTCTTTCACCTCGTCCTAATTTAGATCTGAAACCTCTAAATCCAGTTTATGAAATCCTTGAACTTGTTTAATTCAAGTCTCGTATTTATTCAACCCTAATACCACTATGTCATACAAAATTTATTCTTATTTATAAATCAACCTTCATATTTTCTTCAACGTTCACCTTCAAATATTATCCTTTTGAATTCTACAATTTTCCCCAATCATCTAAAATAATTCCTATAACTTAAAATCTTTGTGTTCTCTCTGTCTCTAGTCACCCTCTTACAATATCTAGTTCAATTTCGCATAATCATTGAATACAATTAAATTCTCCTTTCCGTTTCTAAATTTCTACATAGCCTTAGAGTAAAAGTTCCAAGAATCAATAACCAAGATTTTCTAAGTTCTCAAAACTAGGTTGACCTATGATATCCTCATTAGTTTTTTTTGAAATACATCCAGGAATTACTCATAACAAAAATTTTCTGCGATTGTTTCTAAATTGATAACATTTCTCTCTCGATTCCATTCTAAACCTTTACCACATCTCCATCTCAAATTTTTCATATTTGACATCCAACATTCTGATTCCTACAAAATCATCATATGATAACCAATTACGTTATTTTCGAACTAGATAATTTACGTTATTTCCTCAACATGTCTCAGACAAAATGATATGAAGATTCAAGGGATTCAAGGTATAGCTGACAGAATTAGATACGAGACAGAGAATTGATGTAATCATGACAGTTATATAAGACAAGGAATGATGGTAATAAAATATTGGCAGGAAGAGAATGATAATAAAATCTATTCACTTTTCTGTTTAAAAGAGGGAACCATTTTGAAACCAGAACTATAATATCAAATCCAAAATAAGGTCTTAGCAAAAATCATCGATTCATTGTATTACGAAGAAATTCATAGCAAAGTTACACAAAGATTTATAATAACAGCTAAAGCTACTCCTACTCCTACTCCTAAGTTAAATAATGAGAAGCAAAACAAAAACAACCAATAATTCTTTTTCTAAAAGTCTGAACAAAAGTAGAGAAAACATGTTCAAAAGTTTTCATGGTACAATCTGATAATCATATGCGTCTATCCAAAATCATGGTACTCTAAATCTTCATCATACTAGTAAGAAAGGCTACGTTAATCATAGAGTCCTCGACTTAGGCACATACCTCTAGAATCATGGTATTTAAAATTTTCGCGATGCCGCTAGCTTGGCTGCGAAAACCTTAAATTCCCACACCCGAGAAATATATCCAAAGTCAGACTATATGTCCTCACCATGCTGGATAATGTGACTGTAGAAGACTAGATTCCATAACTTAGATGACCTAGCCCATATAATTTCATCTTGACAAAAATTAAATTAAATCAACAATGGATACCCAAAATCAAATTCATTAACTAACCAAGAAAGATAAATATAAACTATTAGAATCAAATTTTGAGATATTTTATAATGAGATTCTCAAGGGTCATCCCAGGAATCTCTCATGGGATCCTAACTGTGATTAAGTACCTTCAAAATATATCCTAATCCTACTACAGGCTGTAGCGTTACTCTAGTTCGAATACCACTACATAAACTCGACCTGCATGGGCCACCACTAAAAACGTGTCATGACCCGTACCCTAGAGTAAGGGCACGAGATATGGGTACGTCCAGCCTACGCCACAGTGTCGGCGGTAGAACGCTGTTCTAGATCAAAAATCTACCAATATAAAGGTACCTGTACAGTAAATACTCTCCGAATGGAGGTGACATAGTAGATACAGTCTCAATCACATCTAAGGTAGAGCATGATAAAAGATAGATAAAACATAAAATCCACAAAGAGATACAGCAGATAGAAGTCTAAGTGTCTAAGATACACAAATCCAGAAAACATCTCAAAGCTCAATACAGTAATCCATAGAATAAAGACAACTCAAGCAACTGAAATAACTATCTATACAACCTCTACTGTGTCTCCTCTAGGCTAGCAGGCAACCTCCAGGCTATCTGTAAAATTTATCAACAGGTCCAGTCAGGACAGGAGCGAGCACAGTACATCTCAACAAATTATAGCAGGTTAGAAAATATAACCATGCAGTAAAGTAAGATACAGGATCTGAAGAAAGTACAGAATGTAAAGGAGATAGCTGTAATGGAAATATCTACTATAAATAGAGAACTAACAGTGGCTAGTGAGTCAGAGTATAATATAGACATGTGAATGGCATAGGATGATTCTGATGTTACACTACGAAATGATTCTGATGCTACACTACTTGGATATTATTCACGTGTCCGCTTCTACTCTCCCGTACCCCCAATCAATACACAAGGATCCAGCCAGGTTATGTTATGATTCATGTAACGGCCCCCGAAGGGTGGTACATGATAGTCCCATAAATAGGAATTCTAGGAAAGCCCATAATGGGGGATTCAAGGAAGACTCTGTGATCATGAGAGTACATGTCACAAGTGATTCAATGAACCATGAAGCATAGTGATACACAATGTAAGTAAAACGTTCAGAACATATAGTATCCGATGCTCCGTGAGGGGATAACATCTCAAAAAAGTATCCATATAGTACTAATCCGTGTGACCAACATGACAGTATCAAGTAAAGTAATTTAAAGCAGGAGAATAATTCTAATAGGATATGAAATGATCAGAGAATGTACTCGCCTGATAACCTGAACAGCTGATAGGTATAGGAGTCCAACTGAAGCCACAGAGTCCTATTTAAAGCAACACAGGTTACAAGATATTCAAGTTGTAATAAATGAATCTCTACCAGCAATCTATATTATTCTAGGCTCTTCTAAGTCAAATTAACTCTAGGTCAACTCCGGTCAACAGTCTAGTCAACTAGGTCAAGTGTTGACTTACGGTTGAATTTTTGTCAACTGGTCAACTCTGGTCAAACAGGGTCAATTCTAGTCTAATTATTAAAGATATAAAGTGTACTTCGTTATTCGTACATAGAAACTTACGACACGCAAATAGAGATAAGAAGATCAACGGTAAAGTTAATAATCTTATTATAGTGATCCACGTGTCTATTTTGTCAATTTCAGCGATGTGAGATCACTGAAATTGACTGATCTCAGTTTCGTTGTACTAATCCCGAAATACGAATATTATAAGAATTAATTATACTAAAAGGTGATACATAGAGAAACTATCTACAACATTGTCGGATGATGAATTAAACATCGCCAACGTGTCCAGAATGGTCAAATTAGCTAGGATAGCCTACCCATCGGTCCAATTTGGACACAAGGGTAAAAAGGTAATTTCGGGTCAAAACGGTATCCGTGTCGGAGCCGTTTTGAACCCAAAAAATGTACAAGAAAACAAGTCTATAAAATATAACAAATTATATGTCCACGAAACCAGAATGACGATACGAACCCAACGGTATATCCAGAATTGGATTCCGTTGGCCCGATCTCAATTTGGTCCGTTGACCAGAACAATGGAATTTCGGTTTGCACAAAAATGCGTGCCAGAGCCAATGTTCTCGAAACTCAGCAAACTACATGTCAACGAGTCCAAAATGACGATACGAACTCAACGGTGTATCCGGAATTGGATTCCGATGAGCCGATCTCAAAATGACCCGTTGACCCGGATATTGGTATCCGACTTACACCGAAATGCGTGCCAGAACCAATGTCCACTAAAACCTAGCAAATTATATGTCAACGAGTCCAGAATGACGATACGAACTCAATGTTGTATCCGAAATTGGATTCCGATGAGCCAGCGTCAAAAAGTCCCATTGACACGGACTGTGGGACCCACTTTGTACTAAAATGCGTGCCAGGGTCCACGTCCTCCAAATCTAACAAATTTTATATGAAAACATCCCATAACGATGCCACGAGTCCATTGGTGGTGTCAGAAATAAAATTTGGAGTCCGTGTTCAAAAATAGAATTTTACAAGTTGGAAATTACGAATTTGGACGGCCAACTTTGGCGTCAAATTCAACCAATCAAACAAGCTCACAATGAAACAAAACTGGAGGGGTAGTAAGAGGGTTATAACAGCTTTGCACAGGAACTGGTAGCACGCCGAATGGAGCTGCAGTGGAGGAGGTACAAGCCGACGAAGTTGGCTTCGCAAAACTGTCCGAAATTTATACAATTTAAACGGTCAACTTGGTGGCCGGTTTTGATGTATCAAACGATAAAATTAACGGACGAAAATTGACAGAAGTGAAGGTGGATATACCGAGATTGTGACTGAGCGAAGAAATCGCCGATCCAACTGTCAGATTTCTCGAAAATCGCTCGCGAAGTTGCTACGACGGGGTGCCGTTTCAACTTCGTTTCCGGGCTCGTCACGACGGAAACCCGTGCCAAATGCACGGATCGCCTCCGATACGCATCGGAGAGAGGAGCAAAGGTCGCGGGGCCTGCCTGGGGTGTGCGCCCGACCAAGGGGGGCCAGCTACGGCGGCCACGCCGGCGGCGGCGCTGAACCGTCGGCCAGGGGCTGTTCGGCCGCCCTGATGTACGCAAAGCTACTGTGCGCTGCTGCCGTTGCAGCGTTGTGCGGCTGCACGGCCTGCCTGGCCCGATGGAGGTGCGACGGGGGCTGTACGGCCGCGGCGAGGGTGGTGCGGCAAACGCCGAGGCTGGGCTAACTGGTGGAGGTGGTGGCGGGCTTTGGTGGTGCGAGTGGTTGAAGATGATGAGGAGGAGGGAAGTAGGAGGAGGTGGCGCTCGGCCTGCTGGCCAGGGTGGCCGGCGGCGAGGCTGGGCTGAGCTCGGCCAGGAGGTCGGGGGAGGTTGGAGTAAGGGCTGCTGTGTGTGGAGTTTTGAATGGAGAGGAGAAAAATAATTGTGAGTGTAATAATTTGTGTGTGAGCATTAAATCAGAGAGCGGGAAAGAATGAAAAGTTAGAGAGAGAGAAGGGATTCTCTCCATGTAATTTTTAGGACCGGCCAATGCTAGAGGGAGGGGAAATTTGAGTGTTTGGGAAAATTAATGGTGAGGATTGAATGGGAGGAAATCAAGGGTAGAAATTAATAGGGAATTGAATTCATTTTTTTGGGATTTAAATCAATGGATTATACACTAATTATTTGAAGTGCAAACTAGGTTTTTAATATTATTTTGAGCAAAGAAAAATGAGTGCATCATGAGAGAGGGAAACACGATGCTTGGACTGGGTTCGGTCAAGCAGGGCTGGATCAAAACCGGACATGGCACAATAATCGAATTAAATAGGTGTTTATAATCATGGATAAATAAGTAGCATGTAGGAGCTCCAATAAATGGAACACAAGTATCATGCGGGTAGTAGGCTCAATGTGGGCCATGTCCATATTTGGGGTTGGCTAGGTTGGACCGATGTCGGGTCCTGAAATTAAATTAGAAGCAAAGTCACAAATTACGGTGAATAATTAATTGGCCTAAATTGACCCAAAAGTTATGCGAAGCAATCGAAGCACAAGATGGTGTGTCTGAGTGGGACACGAAGGTCATGGGTGAAGTGTGTCTCGAGTAGATCATGCATGATAAGTTGGTTTCAAGAAAATGACTGGTCTGGTGCTCCCAAATCAAAAGTCACGGTAACGTGCATACGATGATCAAGGAAAAGAGCGGGAAAAATTAATTAATGATCAAATGGTCTAAATCAAACCGAAGTTGTGCGAAGCAAAAGGAGTACAAGGGAACAAGTTTGGGTGGGACACTATATACCAAAATGAAGGTAATCATGTCCACTACAAAACTCATGAAGAAGGTTTTCAGAGTTGAACATCCCTGACACTCCAAATATCAAAGGCACGGAAAAGTACACTTAAGGATAATAAACAGAATAAATTTATTTATTGAAACTAATCAATCAAAAAAATTAAAAAAATCAACCCAAAATTCAGGGTGCTCACAACAAACACCCTCGTCCCGAGTGTAGACTCTCTGGTGCCAAGGAACAAACACCCTTGTCCCGAGTATGGACTCTCTGGTGCAACTGATCAACCCTCGTCTAGAGTGTGGACTCTCTGGTTGAGAAAACGATAATAAAGATTTAGCAATTCAACTACACGTACTCGTTCTATGACACGACTCAAGCAAGATACTGGTGAGACAAGGTACAAACTCAGTCAAGACACAGATAAAAACTACTCTAGCATGTACTATGATGTGAACAAGTCCAGTATAACTACACTATCAAGTCGAGCAAGGCAATAAACTGGTGAACATGGTATGTAGAAAATAGATAAATCAAGTCAACTAGAAAGCTAATGATAACATATAAGATCTATAGAAAATAGAGTATCTATGAATAATACAATAACAGTATGAACTATAATATGAAATTAAACTGTAGAGGAAGGTAAGGTATCTTGCCTGGGGAGTTGCACGTAGATCCATAAAATGTCATCAACTGATAAGCCATAAAATCCACATCATCACAACTGTCTCTGAAAGATGAAATAAACATTACCAACATTCTCAGAATAGTCAAATTAGCTAGGATTGTCTGTCCTTAAGTCCAATTCTGGACACAGAAGCAAAACGGTCATTTCGGCCAAAATGGTGTCTACCGTTGGACCCGCTTTGCACCGAAAAATGTGCTAGATTCAATGGTCTCTAAAGTCATCAAACTACTTGTCTACGGATTTAGTTTGATGATATGAACCCAACGCTATATCCAATTTTGGATTCCGGTGGGCCGTGCACAAAATTGTCCGTTGAATCGGATCGTGGGGCCCCTCAAAACGGCGATCCGATCAACTGTCTTAGAATCGGACCAAACTTGGCATACAGGACCAGAAAAATGATATGGTCCTGTTGGCCCAAGTTTTGTCTCGATCTGACGAACGTGCACAAAATAATTAGGAAATTTCCAAAATGTCGATACGGTGAATTTCGACGAATATGCATCAAATTCGTCGCGCACACGCAACCAATTTGAATTTCATCAAAGCCCACACGTCCACGAAGCCATTACGCACCTTTTGATACTTTCAGTTCGCGACCACGTTGCCCGGTTTGGCGGGACGTATGTCGTATCGAAGGTTTTCTAAACTGTTTTAATCATATTTTCTGCTAATTTCAAATAGGCTTTTAGTGATGTATAATAACAGAAATTAAATCCGAAAGTAGCATTTAGAGGGTGTATATATTGTCTTCAACTGTATTCAACTTGATTTTTATGTTGGTCCATGGTTCGACCGAAATCGGCCTTCCAAAATGGGGTTTGAGGAAAGTACGATACCCTGTTTACGAACAGGATTTTTGTCAAGTTGGAGTCGATCTTCTGGGAAACCTGGAGCGGCTAAAATAAAACGAATTAAAGGGACTAGGAATTGGTTATGTTGTACTCGAACCTGTTTAGGTAGATCGTAAAACGACTGCACGATGGTGGAGAATCTCGCCCGCAAAGTGGGGTCGCCAGGCCGCTATTGCTGCCGGTTGTCCCTGCTGTCCGTGCACTTTTTCGGCGAACGCCACCGTCGAACTCCGACCTGCAGGCGTTGGGGGTGGTCGTCCGACGTCAGGGAAGGCCTGGGTGGTCGCACGGGGTTGGCAAGGTGCAGCTACGGTTTGAGTTTAGCGTTTGTTTCTCTCGGCCTCTCTCGTGTATATATATGCGTATATACTCTCGGCTAGGCTGTGTTGCTGAGAGGTTGGGGTTAGCTGGACTCAGCTCGGTTTGGCTTCTGGGCTTGGTTTTAGCTGGGCTGGGATTTGCTTGTAAGGGCTTAGTTGG
>JANAVB010033820.1:8799911-8942411 GCA_029216955.1 Iris pallida | reverse complement strand
ACTCTTGCACAAGAATCCTAACTGAGAGATGCTGAGCACTCGAGACTTAGGAGGCTTGTGGCTAGTAGATGGGAAGGGTATGGCTTATTTCAGCTATAAGAGAGAAGAGAAGAGAAGATTGGATGGTTTAGAATGAGAAAATTTATGCCCTATTTATAGTGTTTTTATAGGCAGAATTCGGCCAGAATTCGGGTAGGAAAATTCAAATATTTGGCCGTTGGACAACTAGCAACCAGCTAACCCTAAAATTAGGGTTCCTGATTTCTAGGGGACAGAGTTCGGCCCGAACTCTGTGTGGAGGCAGAGTTCGGCCCGAACTCTGTCTTCAGAGCACAGAGTGGTTCAAAGGCGATTTTTGGGCAGTGTTTGATTCAGTGGAGCTTGGGATTTTGGGTAGGCTGTAGACTAAGTGTCAAGAGCTCAGCATGACTCAGAGTACACAAGTCTAGACTCAATGAAAATATAAAATATAGACTCGAAAACACACTAAGAACCGGAGACTGAGCTGTCGTCTGTCTTGAACGGAATGCAGACGTCGTGTGTCGTATTGAATTAATACAGACATTATTTAGTCAATGTAGTCAATATTTGGTTGACTGTGACTTTGTGTCAACAATCTCCCCCATATTGATAATTGACAAAATAATATATGTATATTTCAATATTCATACCTGGACACAGTTGATTGTAACACAGCTCCCCCATAATCGATGCCGAGCTAGAAAGAAGAGCTCCCCCGTGATCAGTGAACGGTGCCGAGCTGGAAGTAATAGCTCTCCCCCGTAAATAATACATAGAACCTGTGGCCTGATAATATCTCCCAAAAGCAAAAACAAGCACAGATATACGAAACAGATATACGAAAATATACATAGTTCTCCCCCTTTTGGCAGTTAGCAATATAAACTGTAGTATAGACAATAAAGAGTGATGCAACCACACCAAGCAGAGAAGAAACAGTGTATGACTAAACAAAAAGAGTCACTAGCATAAAGTAAAACTATGATAAAATGTCATCCACAAAACCAAGTGTCAAACACACAACCAGAGTTTTGAGTACATAAAACCAAGGACATAAAACCATAATAAACTAAATAACTGAAATCAAAAAGCATCAACTAAGATCATCAGCAGTAGCAGCAGCAGATCGAGCCAATCTCCATCACGGAGCACGAGAAGGTCCTGGAGGGTCTGAAGGACCAGGGAAGGAGCGACGGGGGTCCAGAAATGCAGCATCCGGATCCATGTAACGCATGACCCATGGATCATCAATGCGATGGCCCGCGCGCTCAGGATCCCGCTCCATAGGAATGTGCAGATGACGAGACAGGGAATACCGTATATCATGCAGGGAGTTGCCGAGGGCACTCATCTGTAGAGTAGTACGATAATCCAGCTGGGTCCAGCGCTCGTCCTCAAGGTCAAAACGCTCCCGGAGCATAGTCTGAATAGACTCAAGAGTGGCAGGTGGAAGTGGTGCATCCTGACCGAGTGGAGGGGCGTCAGGCTCCTCATCAGCAGACTGCTCAGAAGTCTCAGGAGAGGCGATGACTGCCTGAGAACGTTGTGCCTTGGACAGGAAAGCAGGAGCAGGCAAGAACTGACAGTCATGAATAGGAATAATGAACGCACGAAAAACCATAGGAAGATATAAAGGATAAACCAATGCTCTTGGTTTCTTCCTACAATTGATCATCCAGTCCATCATTGTCCTAGAAAGATTGAAGGGGATACGATAATGAAGGTGATACAAAGCAGATATCTCAAAGTAGGTAACTTCATCAGTGGAGCCAGCTTTCGGCAAGATAGTGTTAAAAATGATTCGATGAAGTTCATAGAAATATGGGTTGAGGTGCTTGGCCATAAGTTTGCGAGGACTTATGTTAGGAGCACATAATTCCTCCTTGAAACCTTCAAGATAAGTATCGCCAACAAATTGAAGTTGACGAGCTTCCACAAGTTTATCCCAAGCATCGAGATTAAAAAGATCAAGAAAATCCCCCAACTCAGAATCATTGAAAGCAATGTCAATACCGGCAACCCGGGAATAGATGTGGGTTGCATCGAAAGTTAAATTGTAATAAAACATTTGGATTACGCTACGGTAAATGACAAAGTTTGAGGCAACTAACGCATCCAAACATAGATCACGAAACAATGATTCATATTGAGAAAAGATTGTAAAATTTATCGGATGTCCCTCGAACACCGGACGAGTCCGAAAGTCGCTAAACCATGCATTAGACGCGTCTAGCGACAAAAATAATCGCTCGTCATATGTATTCGGATCATGGGGACGAGGCGGGTTGAACAACGGATGAATGGGTTGTTGTTCAACTACTTGCTCAATTGGAGAAGGAGGATTCGAAGAGGAAGCTCCCTTAGTTCGAGTCCTTTTCCCACGATTGGGCAAGCGAGGAGCCATTTGCAAGAAAATAGAGAACTTGAAATGGAGAGAAAGAAGGGGATATACCTGAAATCAACAACAAACAGTGGAAGAGAATGATGAGAAACCCCTTTCCCTTGATTTTGAGAAGTAATAGAGCCTTTTAGATCAAAAACTAGGGTTAAGGTTTGAAGGAAAGAGTTTGGAGAGGTGAGGAAGGAGGTAAAAGTGAAGAAGAGAGATGAAAACCCGAAATATAAGAAAGGGTTTTCGTTGGTCGGAAGAAATTCTGACCGTATGATCTAAACTGATCCAACGGCAGAGGCTGATCCCGACGCTGGACCAATAGGGACCGAACTCGGCCCGAACTCTGTTAGGGGCAGAGTTCGGCCCGAGGTCTGGATTAGTGGTCCAGAACAGAAAACAGGCTGAAAAGATGAAAAATTGGTTAAGTGTTGAAGAAAAATAGAGAGGATAAAAAGTTTGAAGAATTCAATAAAGTACATAGAGAGGTACACAAAAGTCAGAATGAACTTTAGAAAAATAAATTAAGCAATATTAAATCGAAACAACCCATATAATAAACCAAGAAATATATTGTAATTCAATATTTCGAATTTGCCATAGGTTAGCTGCAGGGGCCGGATCCCAGCTAGCGGTAGTCCTGAGGACTAGTGCACCGTGTCGCTTAGGCTTTTACGCCTTGTTGTCAGAAGGACCCTTTCGGCTTGTACCCATACCAAATTCGTCGTAAAAGAATCAAAATATACTCGATATTTACGCAGGTGAGTCTCAACTTATAACTGCTTCATCCAAAATTCCGAGTTCACGACAAAGGAAATTGAAGCGCTCTTCGGATAATGGCTTAGTAAAGAAATCTGCTAGCTGATGATCAGTGTCAATAAACTCTAAGTTAATCGTGCCATTTTGCTGATGATCACGCAAAAAGTGGTGTCTGATCTCAATGTGTTTAGTGCGTGAGTGACAGACAGGGTTCTTAGTCAAATTAATGGCACTAGTGTTGTCACACAATATAGGAATATGCATGAAAGATAACTTATAGTCTTCAAGGGTTTGCTTCATCCACAGAATTTGTGCACAACAACGCCCAGCTGCTATGTATTCAGCTTCTGTTGTGGATAGTGCGACAGAGTTCTGCTTCTTGCTAAACCAGGAGACTAAAGCCTTTCCTAATAAATGACACGTGTCGCTCGTACTTTTACGGTCGACCT
This sequence comes from Iris pallida, assembly GCA_029216955.1. Classification (NCBI taxonomy): domain Eukaryota; kingdom Viridiplantae; phylum Streptophyta; class Magnoliopsida; order Asparagales; family Iridaceae; genus Iris; species Iris pallida. The sequence continues at coordinate 8,938,793 of JANAVB010033820.1, read as the reverse complement.
TGCATCCAGCGAAGTCAGCATCAGAGGAACCAATAAGGTCAAATGATGTGGACTTGGGATACCATAGGCCCACTGTAACCGTACCCTTAAGGTATCGAAAGATACGCTTAACCGCGGTCATGTGTGATTCCTTAGGATTAGCTTGATATCTAGCACATAGGCAAACACTGAACATGATATCGGGACGACTAGCAGTTAAATAAAGTAAGCTGCCTATCATACCTCGATACTTATGTTGATCAACAGGTTTGCCGCTCTCATCTGGTTCGAGTTTGGTTGAAGTAGCCATTGGAGTGCTGATTGGTTTGACGTTGTCAAGATCGAACTTCTTCAGCATGTCCTTGGTATACTTCGATTGACAGATGAAAGTTCCATTAGCCATTTGTTTCACTTGCAGGCCAAGAAAGTAGTTGAGCTCTCCCATCATGCTCATCTCAAATTTCGTCTGCATACACTTGGCAAATTCTTGACAGAGGGTTTCATCAGTAGACCCAAAAATGATATCATCAACATAGATTTGAATCAACAGAATAGTGTCTTTAAAAGATTTTATAAACAGTGTAGTGTCAATTTTCCCTTTTGAAAAACCTTTCTCAAGTAAGAAGCTACTTAGCCTTTCATACCAAGCTCTGGGGGCTTGTTTGAGGCCATAAAGCGCTTTCTTTAGCTTGAACACGTGGTCGGGAAATTTGTGATTTTCAAAGCCAGGAGGTTGTTTTACATAAACTTCCTCCTTAATAAAACCATTCAAGAAAGCACTTTTCATATCCATTTGAAATAATTTAAAGTTTTTGAAAATTAGCAAAAGCACAAAGCATCCGAATGGATTCTAGTCTAGCAACAGGAGCGTACGTCTCATCGTAGTCAATACCTTCCTCTTGGTTGTATCCTTGAGCTACTAGACGAGCTTTGTTACTGAACCATCTTCATTTACTTTGTTTCTAAAAATCCATTTAGTACCAATTATCGAGTGATTAACCGGTTTAGGAACGAGTTCCCATACTTGGCTTCTCTCGAATTGGTTGAGTTCTTCTTGCATAGCAGAAATCCAAAATTCATCATTAAAGGCTTCAGAAATGTTTTTAGGCTCTACTTGTGAAATGAAGGCAGTGCTAGCAACGGAGTCTCTTAGTGATGATCTAGTAGTTACTCCACGTGAAACTTCTCCTATTACTAAATTTTCTGGATGAGAAAGTTTGAAAGAGAATTTTTTAGGCAAACCCTCCAGAGAATCAGTTTCGGTTGAAGTATTCATTGGAGTAGAAGTTGATGGCTCAACGTCATCATCAAGAGTACTTACTGCACTGTTATCTTCATCAAAAGTCACATTTGTTGACTCTTCCACAATAAGTGAGCGTTTATTAAAAACTCTATATCCCTTACTCTTGGCGGCATAACCAAGAAAGATACCATCGTCAGCTTTTGCATCAAATTTGCCTAAGTTGTCTTTGGTGTTAAGGATAAAACATCTACAACCAAAAACTTTAAAATAAGAAATATTGGGGGTTCTTCCAAACCAAAGCTCATAGGGTATTTTCTTCGTAATGGGATGAATCAGCACCCTATTCAAAATGTGGCATGCTGTACTGACAGCTTCTGCCCAAAAGTATTTCGGAAGTGAAAATTTATTCAACATGACTCTGGTCATATCGCCGAGAGTTCTATTCTTCCGCTCCACAACACCATTTTGTTGAGGAGTTCTAGGACAAGAAAATTCATGATCAAAACCATTTGCATTACAAAAATTTTCAAAATCATAATTTACGAATTCGCCTCCATGATCACTTCGGATTCGAGTAATCATGTAGCCTTTTTCGTTTTGAACTTTCTTTACAAAAACTTTGAAGACCGAAATAGCATCGCTCTTATTAGCGAGAAAGAAAACCCAAGTAAATCTCGAAAAATCATCAACAATAACAAATGCATAAAGTTTGCCACCAAGGCTAGCTATTCTACTAGGACCAAATAAATCCATATGAAGTAGTTGCAAGGGTCTAGTAGTACTTACAGAGTTGATGGAATGAAATGAGGATTTAGTTGCCTTGTTTAGTTCACATTCGGCACATACCGTGTCCTTTTTGAATATGATATCAGGCAATCCTCTCACTAGCTTCTTGGTAGACAGCCTGGATATAGCATCCATGTTGGCATGACCAAGACGCTGGTGCCAAAGTAGTCGTTCGTCTTTGTGGGCATATAGACATCTACCTGCATTGTTAGTATTTATAGAAAGATAGAAAATACATATATATTGTCCTCTCTTTTTTCTTCAAAAGCAATGTCTCCTGTTGACCTATCATAGATGTAGCAACTGTTTTGTCCAAAGTTAATATCATATCCATGATCAGCAAGATGACTAATGCTGAGCAGGTTATGCTTTAACTCGGTCACTAGGCAGACATCCTTTATTACAGGAGAAGGAGGATGACCAATGATACCATTACCTGTTATGTGCCCTTTGAGATTGTTACCGAAGGATACATATCCTTCTCTCTTCATCGATAGTGATGCAAAAAGATTTGTGTCTCCCGTCATATGTCGCGAGCATCCACTATCGAGAATCCACTTACTTTCAGTTGAAGAGGGAAGGTCTACCTACATCAAGAGTAGATGTGACCTTTGGTACCCGAGTTCTTGAGGGTCCTGAAAAGTTAGTCTTTGGAAACCAAGTATATATCTTTTTATCTACAAGTCTTCTAAATTTGCACTGTGGAGAGATGTGTCCATATAATCCACAGTAAGTACAGATAGCATTCTTATTTATACTAGGAGCATGAGAATAATATCTATAAGTAACAAGATGAGGATGGTCATGATGTGAAGAGTTAGCATGGTGATGATGATTATGCATAGAATGAGTGGCATGGTGATGGTGTCTATGAGGCATATCATGATGGTATTGTCTATGATGTGTGACATGCTGATATTGTCTATATGGCATGGCATGATGATTTTGTCTATATGGCATATGAAGATCTTGTCTATATGGCATTGCATGATGATCTTGTCTATATGGCATGGCATGATGATTCCTATGTGTGGAGTGATGTTGATTGTGTCTTTGTGCATGATGATTGTGTACTGAGTGAAAATTATTCTTACGTGCACGTGGTTTGTGAAAGTTTGTGTATATAAATGCATGGTTATGTGCTGCATGAGAATGACGTGGTTGACTAGCATGAGTGGTGTTGTGCCCATGTGATTGGGTTTGAGGTTGAACAACCTGTTTACCCAATTTGGTTTCTAATCTTTTAGAAACAGCTTGCGGTTCATCAACCTTAATATTTAAGCCATATATCTTAGTCATGGAAATCTTGTGTCTATTCTTTTCTTCAGCAAGCAACGTGTTGAGTGTAGTGATTTCTTGAGTTTGTTGCTCAATACGTGCTTCAGCATCATGTAAGCTTAATTTAAGCTTGGATACTTCATCAGGGTCATTAGTGGGTGTCGTATTTCTAACATTATCAAGAAGTAAGGAAATTCTTTGTATCTCATCTTCAAGACTTTTGATTTTGTCCTTGGCATGTTTGTATTTACCGATGACCTTTTTGTGATCATCGAGTAAATCAGTGAAAGCATCGCCAAGTTCATCAAAAGAAAAGTCATCTAGAGTTTCGTTAGATACCTTGTTGGAAGTTGCCATTAGGCACACATTTGCTGTATCTTGAGGAGAGCCTTTTTCTTCCTCGGAGTCACTCGCTTCACTTTCATGCCAAATTCCTGTGTTGGCATATTTCTTTGATGAGTTCTTTTGTATGGCTTCTCATAGCGGTTGCTCTTCTTCAAGAATGGGCAGTCTTTTCGGACATGTCCAGTCTTCTTGCAATCGTAACAGGTTGGCTCTTCTTCATCATCTTCTTGTTAATCCTTCTTCCTTCGATTGAAGCGAAGGAATTTTCTGAAGTTGCGAACCAAGAGAGCTTGGTCTTCATCATCCGAGTTATCGTCTTCGGTCTCATCGTGATCAGCCCTTCGTCGATGAGCTTTGAGTGCGATCTCCCTAGTCTTCGGAGCAGGCTCTTCGAAGTCCTTGAGGTCAAGCTCGTGAGTCATGAGCTTACCCATCAAGGTCTCCATTGACATTGATGTGAGATCGTTTCCTTCTATGATGGCCGTCACCTTAGGGTTCCAAATCTTTGGCAACCCTCTGAGTAACTTACGAATCTTCTCGTGGTTTGAGTACTGCTTACCAAGCGAGGATAGAGGATTGATGATGTCGAGGAATCTTGTAAACATTTGAGTGATCGTCTCATTTGGCTTCATCTTGAAGGCTTCGTATTCTTGAGTGAGACGTCTTATTTTAGATTCCTTGACTTGTGTGGTTTCCTCATGCGTCACTTCTAGAAGTCTCCATACTTCATGAGCAGTGGTGCATGTGGAGACCCTGTTGAATTCATTCCTGTCTATAGCACAGAATAAAGCATTAATAGCCCTAGCATCTAGACTTGCCTGTTTCTTCTCCTCGACAGAATATTTGTCGTGTGGTTTCTCAATGAGGTCACCATCAACAACTATCCTGACGGGCTTTTTGTAACTGTCAGTGACGATAGTCCACAGGTCAAAGTCTAGAGACTTAAGATAGAAGCTCATCCTTGTTTTCCAATATGTATAGTTAGTTCCATCAAATAGGGGAGGCCTATGAGTGGACTGACCTTCACCATGATTGGAAATCAAGGATTGTGTGGTTGCCGTGGATCAGCTCTTAGAATGTTAGTCCTTAAAAAGAGAACAGAGCTCTGATACCAATTGAAGAACAGTTTGGCAACTCTAGAGGGGGGTGAATAGAGTATATATAAAAAAATAACCAATTAAAAATAACTCTTTCACCAATAAAAAATAATCAGAGTAAAGTGCGGAAAATAAAAGGAGATTAAAAGAGCATACGCAAACACAGCAATTTTAACCTGGTTTCCCTCGTGGAGGACTAGTCCAGGCCTGAGAACTCTAGCTCAGGATTCAAATCCACTATTTGTGAAATAGTAGTTTACAACCGTGCCTTTACTTCAGAAGAGCACGTCAACTTCTAACAGAGGATCGCAGTGGCGATTTGCTTGGAATTGTCCAAACGACTTCTTCGACTCTTGCACAAGAATCCTAACTGAGAGATGCTGAGCACTCGAGACTTAGGAGGCTTGTGGCTAGTAGATGGGAAGGGTATGGCTTATTTCAGCTATAAGAGAAAAGAGAAGAGAAGATTGGATGGTTTAGAATGAGAAAATTCATGCCCTATTTATAGTGTTTTTATAGGCATAATTCGGCCAGAATTCGGGTAGAAAAATTCAAATATTTGGCCGTTGGACAACTAGCAACCAGCTAACCCTAAAATTAGGGTTCCTGATTTCTAGGGGACAGAGTTCGGCCCGAACTCTGTGTGGAGGCAGAGTTCGGCCCGAACTCTGTCTCCAGAGCACAGAGTGGTTCAAAGGGGATTTTTGGGCAGTGTTTGATTCAGTGGAGCTTGGGATTTTGGGTAGGCTGTAGACTAAGTGTCAAGAGCTCAGCATGACTCAGAGTACACAAGTCTAGACTCAATGAAAATATAAAATACAGACTCGAAAACACACTGAGAACCGGAGACTGAGCTGTCGTCTGTCTTGAACGGAATGCAGACGTCGTGTGTCGTATTGAATTAATACAGACATTATTTAGTCAATGTAGTCAATATTTGGTTGACTGTGACTTTGTGTCAACACCACACACACACTAATATGTATACATACTCACTCATATATATATATATTTTTTTATAAATATACACCCACACCCACATACTCACTCATATATATATATATATATATATATATATATATATATATATATATATATATATATATATATAGGTGTTTATAGAGAGAGAGAAGAAGAAGAAGAAGAAGAAGAAGAAGAAGTAGGGGCAGCAGCTTGGGGCTACTGTACAGTGGCCCCATGACCCAATTTCACCCCCTTTTTGACCCCCCATCACTCCCTATATATACCCCTATGTATACGCCTATATATACCCCTATATATACCCTATATATATGGTTATATGTGTGTATGTGTGTGTGTGTCTTAAAGTGAGGTTCAAAGAGGGAATAAGTATATGTTAGGATATGTATATGTTAGATGTACTTGTTAGTTAGTTAGATGTTAGAATTTTTAAGGTATGTTAGGGGTTAAGTTGAGCTTTAGATATTAGGATATCTTAGCCTATGTTAAGTTAGGATATATATAGATGTTAGATATATTAGATACCTATAGGTAGTTTGAGTGTACCTTGAGATACCATATATGGTATCTTGGGATATTGGCCTTACCTACAAGGTAAATGAGTGGTTTACCCTATTGAAGGTATGGTATTGGTGTACCTTCAAGGTAAGGAATATACCTAGTAGCTAAGAGGAGATAGCTAAGGTATTGGTAAGCTAGTAGCTTAGGGTAGTTACTAGATATCTAGGTTTAGTATATTAGATGTTAAAGTATACCTTAATTCACTACAAGAAAAAACTCCTTTTACAACGTTTCATCTACAACACATCCTGAAAAAGTTGTAAAAAATGGGGGTCTTCTACAACTTTTACTTTAAAAAAGTTATAAAATACATGTGTAAACAACATTTTATATTCAAACGATAAGGCTTCCACAATGGTCATTCACAAAAGTTGTATATTACTGTCTTCAACAACGTTTTATTAACATTGTAAAACTTATTAATTTTGACAATGTTTATTTAATGTTGTCAGTGTTATTAATTTTGACAATATTTTTTAAAATATTGTAAAATGTCATGTTCAAGAATGTTTATCAACTGTTGTAAATTTTCTATCTTTTACAATATTTGTTAGACATTGTAAAATTAATTTTATTTTACCACTTTGTATAAACGTTGTGTATGTATTATCCCCTTACAATGTTTAGAAAACATTGTAAAATGGTTATATTCAACAACATTTATAAACTATTATAGAAGCTATGTAATTCACAATGTTCATATGATGCTGCAAATTTATCTTTTTATCACTATAAATAAACGTTGTGAATGTATTTATCTTTTAACTATTTTAAATTACATACCCATTTGTTTGACAAAGAAAAGAGATATGCCCCATCATAAGTTACACATACATATGTTTGTGGTTGGGGTGTGTGCGTGTGTATGGGGGTGGGGGTGAATTTTCTCCCAATTCTTTATTTTCCAATACAAAAATAAAAGTCTTCTTATATTCTTTAAATTAGTTACTAAAAGTTGTGATTAGTCGACAAATGATTAATTATGATTATTATATATCGTGTTTTCTTCTATTCTTTAAATTAGCTTGAGTTGATAAAAAACACTTTAAATGAACAAATTAAGTAAATTTGTTGCTGACAACAACATGTACAGGTTGTGTGGCACCAATCAAACAGTTGTACACTAGGGAGCTGGCAAGAACTAAATATATGCAGTAGCTGTATTCATTTGTTGCAACAACCAAATAGTAGTAAGCCATAACACATCAATAATATATGTTGCATCTAACCCAATATTATCCAATAAGCCATTGCAACACCACAATTTACTACTTTGCATCTTGACTTATTATTAATTAATCAAGCATGTCCCTTTGTAAAATTGTCACATATATATGATTTATAGTACCATATCACCGGAAGAAGAGACACTTGTTGATGGTGGCCACGTGAGTGAAAAATGTTCGTCGTTGCAACCGCGTATTGTAGTGCTACGTTGGGGACTTTCATAGCTTAATTGTTGAATATATTATTGCAATACACAGACTTTTGTTACAAGATATGTCGTACCAAAATTAATCTAGACATAAAATATAAAAATTATATACAATAGCAAATATAAATTGATGGTCATATATAAACAGTTTTTTTTCCTCTAGATCAAAAATACCATAACATCCAAAATCTATTGATAACCAATATTCTATGTAACTCAAGACATTACATGGATAAGGGTTTTGAGCCACAAAATTTAAGACGATCAAAGAAATTTAGTTGTCTAAACTGATATTTAGTGACTAAAAAATACAATTGTCGCCTAAAGTCCTTTGGATTGGCAAACATAATTATGAACTCTCTAGCAACTATAAATTTAATTAGGCCTTTAGCCAGAATTAAAAATAACTTGATGGCCTGATGTTAAAAAATATTAATCTAAAAAAATTAGGCCCAAATATAAACTGATAATTAAGAATAAAAAATAGAATAGTGTCTTAGAAATATTTTGAGAACGTTCCTCATCTAGCGTCGTCACCTTCTTCTCCCATAATCCTCTCGGAACGTCCTCATCGCGTCGTCATCTTCTTCTTCCACAATCTATGGAACATCCACATCGTATTGTCGCTTCTTCTCCCTCAATCTGAAGCAGTAACAACGAGATGAGTCTTCTATTCATAGTCGGGATTTGGTGTTATAGGTTATTTTTCAGTATTCTTTTTGCACCTTGATTTACTCTAATTCATGAATTATAATTGGTTAAATTTATGTTGCATAGACATAGATGCGATGCTATACAACACGAGGACACGTACACAAGACTGATCGTCCTATTATATTTTGAATATTTGATGCATGTTCATGAAATATGTGATCCATGTCCAAACACACGACATGGCCAAGTTTTTGTTAGGCCAAAACAGGACCATAATTTAAACTACCAGTGACAGTTCGTAAGGAACAAGAAACCATGCCTCTTACTAAATTGGCTAAGGAGACGAACTATTAAGTATGCGAAATCAGTGACCATCTCTGGAGCCTTGTTAGCAATTCGGCAAACGAAAAAAATTCGGAACGACAAAAGTACGAGCATAAATCGGCACGATATAAGTAAAATACGGTCATAAATTCTGTTAAAAAATTCGTCTAACGAAAAACATTCCGATCAGATTTAATTCGTGTTTAGTACGTTTCATATAAACCAATTCGGCACTAAAAATTTGACATATATATAGGGTCTATCCACCTCTACTCCTTCATAAACAAGGGTTCAGTGTGAGAATAAGAAAAGGTTGGATTTTTGGTTTTCCTTTGATTGTTGCAAGCAACATGTGTAAATACTCTTGGATTTCTTTTTTTGGTTACTGTGAGACTTTTTCTTCTTTTCTTTTAATAATTTTTTAGAATTGTGCCAGACTTAATATCTAATTGCAGCCAGAGTCAAAAAAGTCAAGACTGCCGGGTTTCTTGGTCACATTTTTTTGCCAATTTTTTAAAAATTCGTACGGTACGCGTTTAAAACTCCACAGGCTTAAAATTCGCATACAAATCTGAATTTTTCAAAAGTACGTAAGTATTATACGTTTATGTAAAATACGAAAAAATTCGCATATAATACGCGTTTAATTTGGGTGATTTCTAACAAGGCTCTGGAGTCTGAACAATACTTCTCTTCTTCGTTAATATTTTGTTGTGAAATATGAAGCATAAACTACATTTTCTTTTAATCTTCGCACTACATGAAAAAAAAAACCCTACAACAACATATCATTAACGGATTTTTTTACCTAACGTTGTAAAATTTTATGCTTTTACAACATTTATTTTAAAACTGTTATAGAATATTGGTCATGCTAACGTTAAATCCAGAAAAGTTACAAAACATTTTCTCAACATTTTGTGCAAAAAATTAGGCTGCCAGAAATTTGGCCCCCAAAAATTAGCCCGCTAAAAAATTGGCCGTTTATTAACAATCTCTAGAGTGTTTTTTTTTTTCATTTTTAGCACCCTTTTTTAATAATTTCCTTTTCCTATTCCTAATTCCTTCCTAAAACAAAAAGCTAAAACCTAGAAGGAGAACAGCCTCACGAGGGACTTTTCTATCGACTCCGCGGCTGTCAACTGCCTATTGGGTCTGGAGGAGGACTCCTCCATCCATTCCCGTGTTGGACCTACGGCGGCGGAGGAGGATCCCCTGGGGCAGCATCGATGGGTTATAGCACCCAGATTCGTTCCTCTCGCGAGATGACTCATCCACGAAGATTTTTAATTAAGGTATTCTCCATTCTTCCAGTATTGAATCATCAGGAAGTTAGTCGAAGGATTGACAAAGAGAGTCATATTTTATTATTTCAGTTTATTACGAGTTTATATGCACATACACTTATTCTTGACATTTCATACCACCATTCATTCAAAAGAAATCAAAGGATTGGCAAAGAGATACATACTTTTATGCCCATCTTCTATTCAATAAAATGAATGGAACAAAATCCCCTATTATAGGGCCAGTCGATATCAATTTCAGAATCAAGATGACTGGATTGCAATTTATTTGCGTTATGTTCTATAATTTTTGGAATCGCCTAGAAATATTGCCTGCGTAATTGTATGTGTGTCTCCATGGGCACACATAGATTTCTTCATTTATTATATTACAAAAGAGAAGGAAAGAAATCTATTACTCTTATAATTTTTTATTTATACAGTACACGTTCTAGATTAAAAATTTCAAGCTAAGGTAACTACGAGCATGATAGGACCATGCCATAAAACCTAGGTGGCGAGTTGGAACCTGTCTTTTGGATTGCACTTTAAGCTCATGCAACCAAAGAACGGACTCCAGTTCCCCTAAACTATAAAGAGTCTAGACGAAGAGGTAAGATGATACAATTTTCTATAGAAAAATGCATTCATCTCCGTAGCACATTACGCTAAAGAATGAAGGAATAAAAATTCCATAAAACTGTCTAAATATGTATCAAATATTTTTCTTGCTTTTAAAAATATGTTTTATTATTTTTGGCTTTTCCGAAATGAAGAACCCGATAGTCCGATCCAAAACTGCCGAAACTACCAACACCGCCTATGTTGATGCCCATAGGAAGGTTCTGAAACTGATTCCGACACTGATATTGGGACCTTGTATAATTTAGATGTAATGGTAGATATGAAGAGATCATTTATTGTGATACTTGGAACTGGCAAATGATGTGTTACTTATAGGCTGGAATCTTTTATAGCCTTGTCTTGGAAGTTCTTGCTTCATATTGAAACTGAAAAGGGGACTTTTATATTTAATCTTCACGTATTTTTCTTCATATGAAAAATGATTTGTCATTTGGTGGTTGCATTGTTACATCCATCTTGAAAGTTCTTGATTTCTTTTGATATGTACTTAAAAGTGTTCTCTTTAAATAAGCATTTTGAATCTGCTGAATCTAGTAGCAGAAAATATACTATCAATTCCTCAGTTGTGCCATGTTGCCACACATGGCCATATGGGCATATCATGAAACATGTTCATACAAGATGGGTACTGCCCTCATGCCATAAATTTATCCGCTTTTTCAAACTTTGATGTATGGTGATGGTGATTGAGTTTGTCTTTTATATATATATATATATATATATATATATATATATATATATATATGTGCCTTTCTTTGAGGCTGTAATCTTGTACCTTGGGTACTTCATTTGCTTTTTGCTAGTCATGCTGGAGCGCAAATTACATCCACACTGTTTGTTTACTTGTAATACCATCTCTTAGGAGCTCATTTTGCTCAAAACGGTCCGTCTGAGTGCCAAAACAATTGCTCTTGTTTGTCCTCAAGCATGGGTAGTGGACCAATCTATAGATACATTACTTTCTCTAGAGATATGTATGGAGTCTGGACTGAATTAGGTGTTGAACTAAGTTCTTCCATATGTTTAAACTAAGTAGCTGAGACTACATTTTTTTCCTTCTAATTGTCCATTGTGAACTAGGAGACTTCATCTCAACTTTTTTTAATTTTTTCTTTCGTCATGGACAAAATCTAAGAAGGAATATGAAGGCAAAGATGATGATATGGATGGCCTCCAATCTGATGCAGAAGATGAGGGTAATGAGTCTGACAAAGAGATGGGTGATGATGACGAGGGGTATGAAGCCGACAACTCAAGCACCAAAACTTAGCAACATAGGTCAGTCATGAGTCATCTTGAAGAATCAATCTATATTAACTTTGTGAAAACTAGTGTTTTTCCATTCTAATTACAGCTTCGAGTCACTAATCAAATATAATGCATTTACCCTTTTGTGGAATTATATTGTCATTCTCAAGTCTTCATCACTTTTATGTCATATGTGCTAAGCTGAAGTTGGATCCATATGTATATTACAAATATTTATAATATCATTTGAGCTTAGTTTTTCAATAGTATTTTTTCAAATCTAATAGCAATCTTAAACCTTTTACTTTTGGTTCTTGGGACTGTACATATACTTTCAGTAGTGAAAATCAGGCTTTGTTGTACCTTGAGCTATTCATTTTTATGATTTTGATATGTTGTTCAAAGAATCAAAAATAGTTTGAAGATGGTTTATGTTGATTGCAGCAGAGGTGAAATAGATGAGTTATTGGTGTTTGTGTTGTTTGTGATCCACATTGAAGAATTATTAACTGTAAGAGATCATGCTATGTTGTACAACCTGTAATGTTCCATAATATGGAGGTTCAATATTTTTTTATATAGAAAGAGTAAGATTAGGAATGAGCAGACCTAAAAAGTTTGGGATAGACTTGATTATTGGTGTTAGTAAGATGAGATTGAAGATTAGGAATGAGCAGACCTCAAAAGTTTCTTTTCTTTTACCCCACGTTTCTGTAAACACTCCAAAAATGACTTGGTAACTTCCTTAGCCACACCTTTATTGACGTAAATGCTAACCTTGTGCGACCGTTGCTCTGTTTCTGTCTACATTATATAAAGCATACCATAAGAACAAACAAAAATTGCATAACATATGGGAAGTTTGAGCATTCCAAAATTCAATATAGTGTTAGTGTCGCACATGTATATGATACATACACACTCCAAAATACAATACTAGACAACAAATGCGGACATGAATACATATCAAGGTTCGTAGTATCGCTATCGATATTGGACCATTCCTATGAGTATCGGGATCGGCGGTATCGAAAGTATCGACAGTTTCGAATCGGAGTATCAGATCTTTTGGTATCGAAAAAAATAATTATTAAAATTTTATAAAAAGAATATTTTATGCATTTAGGCATAATTTTAAGTATTTCATGTATTGTTTCTTAGTATTTTTGAAATAGAATGAAATAGTAGTCCTCCTTGCCGATTGGTTTACCTGCGATAGATAAGTTTTCTCTTTTACATATTTTTTACAACCTTATTATGCTTTTACACCCTTGGTTGTTGGTCTTTTTCGTTCTATTTTTTTGTCAAATTGGCTTGAATAGAGACGTCCAATGTCAGTATCGATCGGTATCGGATCGGGACATGCCAAACCATATCGGTATCGGCTGTATCGGATCGATATAGGCCGATACCGCAAACTATGCTATTTACTTCTTTATTGTCTCACACTTTTACTTCTGCCATTTTTTCTCTGTTCCTTCTAATTCAGAGCTTACAAGCACATACTTGATGCCAACCCTGACTGAACTTATGATAGCAAGCATTAATTCCTTATGATCTCTTGTGTAATTTTTAGGTTTATTTCGTTGACTATGACATGTGTTTACTTGAATTTGTTTGGCTCGATGATGACATTACACTCCATGAGCGACATCAGAAGATATTTAGATGCTTGTTGAGCTGGGTATTTTTACTTCCAACTTGATATCCTATGGAATTGCTGACCTGTATGTGCAAAAAATAGTGGCCTTTAAAAAATAGGACAATGTTGCACTTCTAAAAATTCTTGATTTCTATAGGATGCATATATGTAAATTATTGTTTCATAGATATAAAAAATTGTTGTGTCTATTTAAATATTTTTTAAATGAAGTTCTAAAGGAATTGGTACTAGACATTTCCTTGATAAGCTGAGATGGATGGTCTTCTTTTAACTAGAAACTTTAGAGCCATTTCTTTTCCTATTCATCCACTCTTCGACTATATTTTGCGTTAATTCTTATGAATATGCCATTTGTTTCTCAAGAAGGTAAAAGTCATATTGTTTTTCATTGATTTGTTTAATCAGTTTCCCATGCCACTTCGCCACCACACTATCTTGTTCTTTAAGCAATCTGAACATGTCCTGATACTGGAAATCTAAAATCTATCAGTGTCTGCCTTTGTGAATTATCTATTTTTTTATTTAACAATAAGAATAAGTTTAATAATTTTGCATCCATACTTAATTTTAATAGATAAAAAATTGAGCATTAGGGTGATGCATGTATTGTTCCATAATAAAAAATATATATCTGATATTTATCCTTATTAGGCAGCAGAATTAGAAATTGAAGCTTACCCCTTGCTAGATGACCTAACATCAAAGATTAGTACTCTAAATCTGGAACGAGTGCGACGATCGAAAAGCAGACTTGTTGTACTAACTCAACGAGTTCAAATGGTAAGCTCATCATGATATCTCCTTAATATCAATTCTTAAGCATTTCTCACCCAACTGCTTATTTAAGAATTTTCTTTTGGGTAAGGGATGAAATAGAATAGTTAATGGATGGCGACGGTGATATGGCTGAAATGTACCTTACTGAAAAGAAGAGGAGAATGTAAGCAGAATTAGAAATTGATGCATGTATTGTTCCATAATAAAATATATATATCTGATATTTATTCTTTTCAGGCAGCAGAATTAGAAATTGAAGCTTACCCCTTGTTAGATGAGCTAACATCAAAGATTAGTACTCTAAATCCGGAACGAGTGCGACGATCGAAAACAGACTTGTTGCACTAACTCCACGAGTTCAAAAGGTAAGATCATCATGATATCTCCTTAATATCAATTCTTAAGCATTTCTCACCCAACTGCTTATTTAAGAATTTTCTTGTAGGTAAGGGATGAAATAGAACAATTAATGGATGGCGACGGTGATATGGCTGAAATGTACCATACTGAAAAGAAGAGGAGGATGTAAGCATTTTATGGTGATCAGTCTTTACAGGGATACAGTTCTACCGGAGCTGGAATATCCGTTTCTGCTCCAGTCTCTCATGTTTCTTCACCATCTGAATCTCGGAGACTTGAGAAGACCCTGAGCTTTGCTAGGAGTAGACACAGTAGTATGAAGAGTTCAGACAGTACAAATGAAAATATAGAGGAATTGGAAATGTTGTTGGAAGCTTATTTTGTGGTCATTGATAGCACCCTCAACAAGCTGACTTCGGTAATTGATTTCTATTCCCCCCTAATTCATATAGATCTTTAGCATGGCTGTTAATTTCCACCTTGATCCTGTTCCTTTTCAGCTAAAAGAATACATTGATGACACAGAGGATTTCATCAATATTCAGCTCATAATTGTTCTTTCCTTAATATTCAGATGTTCTCCTTTTCAGCTAAAAGAGTACATTGATGACACAAGATATCATCTATATTTAGTTGTGTGCAGAACTTAATGGGAATTATTTGTCATTAAAATCTTTTGATGTAATTTTAATACAAACAGAACAGTGTTACAATGTAGGACTTAGACGTAGTCCTAGGAGTACACTTTTGTTTATCTGGGTCCCTTGTGCCGATGGAGCGAGTGGTAATACGTTGACTCCGTTGACGATCTGACGACGGTTATCGGTTCTCTGAAGGTCTGGGTTGCTCTAAGTACAGGAGCTTGCGGAGAGGAAGAAGACGTTGAGTGTCTATATCTGCCTCTATGGTTGTGCGATGTCTCTGTCTGTCTATGTATATTCGTGTGTGGAAGAAGGAAATGATCCCTCTATTTATAGTCTACAGGATGGCTGATCATGCGCTCATATGTAGGATGTGCCTGGACGTGGGGACGCTATGTGGTGATTGCTGATGGAGGCGCATGGACAATGCGCCCTGATTGAGGCGTTGAATTCTTCATGCTGCTGTTGTGGGCTGGCACGTAGTAGGGGGAAGAATCTTTCTGTTGCTGAGATCTTGGATGAATCGAGTCAAATGACACGTGTCGTAGGCCCATGGCTCGGAGATCTCGAATTTGGTGGAGAATGATCTGGTAGGATGCGCCTGGGATTGGGCGCATGAAGAGACTTTGGCTCGTAACCTTTGGGAGTCACGAACCATTCAGGGCGCATGGCTTTTGAGGCGCATGCGAGGCTTCAGTAGTGACTTTACTTCTGTCTTTAGGGATCAAAGAAAAGTCTGAGGTGCATAGCTTTTGAGGCACATGTAGAGCTTTGGGAGCATGGCTGCGGAGGCGCATGCGAGATGGTTGGACGGCCACGTGGTTGTAACCGTCGAAGGGAAGTAATGATGATGCTGACGTTGGTGACGCTTCATTTTCTGAAAAAGCTGTCAACTGCTGTCTTCGGGGGACGTGCTGCCAACTCTGTCAGACTTCAGTATTTAATGTTCTTTGACAGGTGATGGGTTGTTTAGTGGGCGCATCAATCGGCATTCCACTAGGCGCATGGGGGCGCATGCTTGTGAAGCGCTTGGTGCTGAGGGGCACGTCTATGTGATGCACGGTCTGACCGGCGCATCCACTCCGCTTGACACGTCTTTTGGTACGACTGTTACGTTCTTCGAGTGCTTTAAATAGCCGTTTTTGACTTGGCTGAATTCGAAGCGTCAGGTTCATCCATTTAATGCAAATTCATTGCACGGGATTCGAAGAGCCAGCCACTTGGCGCATGGGTTTGATTTGTCCGGCCTATAAATAGTGGCATGAAGAGGGTTTGCTTCTCGTTCTCTCACGTCCTTCCGAAATAAACTTGTTTACTCGAGCACATTTTGTTGACGAGATGCTCCCGAGGGTGAAGATGCGACGCAATATCTTCATTGATGCACTTGAAGGTGACTGTTACATCCAAAAGTCGGAGTCGTGGGCTTCCGAGGCAGGCGGAAGGTGCGTGTTGCATCCAAAGATCGGGATGCTCGAGCCTCGTCTCCGTTATGCGGGAAGAGCCGCAGATCGGAATTGCGGTGCTGTGGCTTTGGGGGCTCTTTCTTCTGTCAGAGTAGGTGTTGCCCATTCTGGTTGTGTTGAAAGCTGCTCTTTTAGCCGCGGTTTCGATTGCGATCTTCCTTGGCCTTTAGAGGCTCTTTCGAAGCCTCCCCTGGCCACAGGTTGACTTGCGGTGCTCTTCTCTTCCTCGGTTTGGGGAGCTCTTCCTCCAGCTAGAGGGTTGATTGCCACCCTCATTCTGCTCAATAAATGCTTCATTGGTCGAAGCATTAGACGTATGAGCCTGGCTGGAAGGGTGGCACATAACTGAGCTGCGGAAGGGATGCACATAACTGAGGATGAAGGGATGCACATAACTGAGGATGCACATGACTGAGCTGCTGAAAGGATGCGCCTGGCTGAGAGCGCATGGTAGGATGCGCCTGACTGAGAGCGCATGGTGAGATGCGCCTGTTCAAGAGCGCATGATGACTGCTGCGCCTGGCTGTAGACTTAGGATCTTTTTTTTTGTAGAAGTTCTCCTTTGTACAGCCTTTTCTAGACATGTAATAAACTTTTATATGCAAATAAAAATCCTCTTTCAATGTCTATACTTTTGTTTTCTGTGTCAAGTATTTTGTCTGAGCTCCCTGGCGCATGTAGTGTTTGGCGTATAGGATTTCTGGTCGTGAAATTCCATGCTTCTACAAGACCTCCTTCAAAGTTTTCAAAACTTTTTGTCAAGTTTTGGAATACTTTGAATAAGAAGCATGGTGGTTGGGGCGCATGACTGTTCGGGCGCATGGATACTCCGCGCATCAGTGATGGGGCGCATGCTCCTCTCAGTTAATGCAAATGATAACGCCTCGATAACCAAAAAGATTAATGATGATCTTTTTGGATTTATTTGTAGTTATCTCCTCGCAGAACCCGAAACGATGGCTCAGGTCACACTTCATCGGTTCACGCGTGTGACTGAACCTATAAATAGGCGTGAGGTGAAGAGAGAGAGAGAGAGTTCTTCCTCTCTTTTGCATTTGTCTTTTAGAGTTCTTCTTCAAAAAACCCTAACTTTTCTCCCCTCAAGGAATGGCTCCCAAGACTCCTCGTGGCAATGCTGGCAAGGGAAAGGAGCCTGCGGAGTTCGCCGAGGAAGACGCTCCTGTCACCATTGTGACTCCGGCCGACGTTCGACCTGCGGTGACGGGTGGGTGTCGTCTTTTCCATTATTATTTTCTTTTTAACTCAGACGCATTTTGGATCATACGGCTGAGTTGGTGTGCTCTAACTCTTTGTTGCCGAAGCGCATGGGTTTAGGTCCTGATTATGTGCTGAGGTTTAACTACTAACGCGCATGGATTTACACCCTGATGATGCGCCGAAGCTTCACTGCTGACGCGCATGGGTTTACACCCTGATGATGCGCCGAAGCTCCACTGCTGATGCGCATGGGTTAAAACCCTAATGATGCGCCAGGCTGCTTGACACACTTTGTCTTCTTAAAGCCTCTTCCCTGACTTTTGTTTTTGTTGTGTCAGTGTTGATGACTATCCCATTACTGAATGAAGTTCTTCTGGATGCTTCTCTTTGTCAAATGGGAGTTGATTTTGACGAGGAGGTTATCAACCCCGCGAAGGATGCTATCCTGCTGAATCAACCTCCTGAGAGAATGCTGCAAATCCAGAATCAGTCGCCGGTTTTTCTCCAGAGTATGATGGAGAGCAAAAAACTAGAATCTGCTGAGTCTGAGTATGTGACCTTCTTAAAACCTGCCTTTTTGTTCGGTGACCGACTGATCTCCACCGAGGCGAAGATACTGAAGATCAAATAAGACTGGTTCTTCTCTACGAAGGGCATGGTTCTGTATATACGATAACTTTAACGCCAGTTGCCACTGACGGCCTTCTACCGTTTAGCTTCCAAGAGGAGGATGCCCTAGGAACTTACACCTTCTCAAGGAGGGGCAGTGGGGGGTACTCTTTCGATTGATGCTACTTCGAATCAAAGGGATACCTTGGCCGCCTCGCGAGCCGGACCCTCGTTCAGTTGCCGAACTTTGCGTCCTGGGAGCCTTTAAAGTGAGGTCCCTAATGACACCTTTGCCTGCAGTGCTTCGACCTTTGCCAATCGGATGCTAACATCGAGGGTCATGTATCCGAAAGGTAGTTTTAGGGTTGAAGGTTGGTGTCACCACATGCCGAAGTGGGACGAGTTGACCCTTTGGGTGTTGTCGAAGTTCAAGGCTGAGCTTAAAGAAATTGGGCTGACGGCCGCTATCCGTGCCACACAGGCTGGCGTGGATCTCAATAAGCACATATTCCTCGCGCTCTTGGAAATGTTCAATGCCCAGACTGGCACTTTCTTTACTCCAATGGGGGAGTTGGAATTGGCTCTCCATGAAATGTACGAGGTATCCAGGCTTCCCTGGGGCTCGAAACCGTACGAGGAATATTTCTCGTCAAACGAAGAGATCCTTGTCTTGGAAAAGAAGGACCCGGAGATGATGGCTGTTTTCAAAGAGGTAGCGAGCCATCATTATCTGATGCAACGGAGGGACAAAGGCAAGTCTCAACCTCACGTGACTGCTTGGAGAGATTACGTCTTCAAGCAGGATTTGGCGAATTCCTCGAAGATCCGGTTTATGACCCCGCAAGGGCTGAAACCTGCGGAAGTAACTTCCGAAATGAGCCGACTGGACGAGAGGGCTCCCCGTTCAAATGTGAGTGGCAAAAATGCGTATAGCTGCTTCTGGCACTGTGTGCACCGGATGTCATCTAAGGCCGTGTTGACGGCATACTTGATGATATGGCTCCGGGATTGTGTGTTCGCGGGCGGATCAGGTTCTGTGGAGAGGGTTCACTGGAATATTCGTTTCTGCTCCAGTCTCTCCTGTTTCTTCACCATCTGAATCCCGGAGACTTGAGAAGACCCTAAGCTTTGCTAGGAGTAGACACAGTAGTATGAAGAGTTCAGACAGTACAACTGAAAATATAGAGGAATTGGAAATGTTGTTGGAAGCTTATTTTGTGGTCATTGATAGCACCATCAACAAGCTGACTTCGGTAATTGATTTCTATTCCCCCCTAATTCATATAGATCTTTAGCATGGCTGTTAATTTCTACCTTGATCTTGTTCCTTTTCAGCTAAAAGAATACATTGATGACACAGAGGATTTCATCAATATTCAGCTCATAATTGTTCTTTCCTTAATATTTAGATGTTCTCCTTTTCAGCTAAAAGAGTACATTGATGACACAAGATATCATCTATATTTAGTTGTGTGCAGAACTTAATGGAAATTATTTGCCATTAAAATCTTTGGATGTAATTTCAATACAAACAGAACAGTGTTACAATGTAGGACTTAGACGTAGTCCTAGGAGTACACTTTTGTTTATCTGGGTCCCTTGTGCCGATGGAGCGAGTGGTAATATGTTGACTCCGTTGACGATCTGACGACGGTTATCGGTTCTCTGAAGGTCTGTGTTGCTCTAGGTGCAGGAGCTTGCGGAGAGGAAGAAGACGTTGAGTGTCTATATCTGTCTCTGTGGTTGTGCGATGTCTCTGTCTGTCTATGTATGTTCGTGTGTGGAAGAAGGAAATGATCCCTCTATTTATAGTCTGCAGGCTGGCTGCTCATGCGCTCATATGTAGGATGCGCCTGGACGCGGGGACGCCACGTGGTGAATGCTGATGGAGGCGCATGGACGATGCGCCCTGATTGAGGAGTTGAATTCTTCATGCTGCTGTTGTGGGCTGGCACGTAGCAGGGGGGAGAATCTTTCTGTTGCTGAGATCTTGGGTGAATCGAGTCAAAGGACACGTGTCGTAGGCCCATGGCTCGGAGATCTCGGATTTGGTAGAGAATGATCTAGTAGGATGCGCCTGGGATTGGGCGCATGAGGAGACTTTGGCTCGTAACCTTTGGGAGTCACGAACCATTCGGGGCGCATGGCTTTTGAGGCGTATGCGAGGCTTCAGTAGTGACTTTACTTTTGTCTTTAGGGATCAGAGAAAAGTCTGAGGTGTATGGCTTTTGAGGCGCATGCAGAGATTTGGACGCATGGCTGCGGAGGCGTATGCGAGATGGTTGGACGGCCACGTGGTTGTAACCGTCAAAGGGAAGTAATGATGATGCTGACGTCGGTGATGCTTCATTTTCTGAAAAAACTGTCAACTGCTGTCTTCGGGGGACGTGCTGCCAACTCTGTCAGACTTCAGCATTTAATGTTCTTTGACAGGTGATGGGTTGTTGAGTGGGCGCATCGATCGGCGTTCCACTAGGCGCATGGGGTCGCATGGGGGCGCATACTTGTGAAGCGCTTGGTGCTGAGGGGGACGTCTATGTGATGCAAGGTCTGACCGGCACATCCACTCCGTTTGACACGTCTTTTGGTACGATTGTTACGTTCTTCGAGTGCTTTAAATAGCCGTTTTTGACTTGGCTGAATTCGAAGCGTCAGGTTCATCCATTTAATGCAAATTCATTGTACGGGATTCGGAGAGCCAGCTGTAACACCCAGTTTTCCAGAAGAGGGTATTTTTGAAATTTTGTAGTTATAATTATAATTTAATGATATTTATTCATATTATGATTTTTAGTGATTTTTAATTATTTTTAAACTATTTAAATTCATGACTGGTGATTTTTGGTGTTTTGCTTGTGAACAGTAGAGACTGCCTACCCTAGAGCCTAGCCATGTGATTAGGGTATTTTTGACATTTTAGGGTTATTTGGATTTATTATAATTTATTTGAATTTATGGAAATTTTTAGAATTTATTTTGGAATTGTTTGAATGAGGGTTGACTAGTGTTGCCTAGGAGACTAACCTAGTGACTAACCTAGATTAAGACCACTTGGTTAGGTTAAGTAAACTTGGTTTGACCTAATTTAGTGAGGGTTAAGTCATTGGAACTTGTTTGGAGAGATTTGGAGTTGATTTGACTAAATGGCTTATGACTTCGTAAGTCATGATTAATGACTTAGGCTTAATAGCCCATAGGCCCACACCATGAACCAACCCTAACCCTAATCAGCCCATGGCAGCCAACCTAGGGTTTCTCACCCTATTTAATGCCTCTTCCATTTGTTCTTGCCTCTTTTAATTATTTTTCTCTCAAGCTTTGAAGAAAGAGGTATAATCATCTTCCCCAATCCATAAATTTCCCATTTTAACTCCTTTTTGGCTCAAACCACTTGCATTAGATTCTAATTGTCTTCCTCTTGCTGTTCATGGAGGGTATTCTCAGGCTTGGGGCAATTTGGAGAGTTTGGCTAACAAGGAGAAACCCCTATTTTGGAGTTTTTTTATTGGAATTTCAACATGTAGGTAACTTCCTATTCCTTTCATAGAATTTCGTTTTCTTTGCATGATTAGGAAGCCCTAGGTGCCCTCTCTTTGTTGGTATAGGCATTGTTAGGGTTCGTGTCCAATACGTGTCCGAATCGGACACGTATCATGAATAGTGTGCATGTGTTTGATGAAATGTCTGTGAGGAATTTATTTTTGATTTTTGTGGAACCAATTGCATGGATTGACAGATCTATATGTGTACATCATGTTTCGTATAGACTGAGCACGGATTCGAGTCGTGTCCGTGTCCGAATCGGACACGAACTCGCTGCACGACGTACGTGCACAGTCCCCTGCTCATGCACCCCTCGTGTTCGCTGCACACGCCACGTGGACAGCTGTAATTTGGCGTGAGGATGGGGGCAGTGACTGCCAGTGTACCCCCCAAGTTTGACACGAGATCGTGTCGTATCGAGGGAGCACGGACACGTGCATTGGGATTTCACTGTGCAGTATCAGTCGGAAAATCGCGTCTGATACGTGTCTCGTACACGTGACACGCCTCACGTGGACACCTCGTGTTGACACGAGTGTGTAGCCCTAGTGTGGGCGTACACGTGTGCACGAGCACGTGTCTTAATTCGTGTCGTGCCGTGTCCACGAACACAGTGAACACGTGCACGAGACTGTTATTCTACAGTGCCCAGTTCTTTGATTCCTGAGTTCATTCCATGTTTAATTGATTAAATGATGTGTTTAAATTGACATGATTAATCCTACATGTTTGTTAGTACCTGTTAGTTCGATTTTACTCATTAGAATAGGTTTTATGTCATGGATTGGGAATTTCGAACTTGAGTTTTCATATTGACTGATACCACATTGAACTTTCAATTCCTAAACTTTAATTCCAATTTTAATCTGATTTTAAATGATGTTTCAGTTATCATTTTGATTGTATATACGTATTGGTACATATTAGATTAGAATCCTGTTAGTTAGTTCACAGTTAATGGATTATGTGATGGGGTTGATGTTATTAGGATGGGAATTCGAAATGAGTTTGGAAAGTTTACTGTCAATTGTTTCAATATCAACTGTCAAGTAATTTGTTTGGATTCCATTACTGAGAATTGATTTCCCTTCCTTTTAAAAACTGTCCTTGATTTCCCTATACACTGTTACATGAATTTTTGGAAACCTGAGACACAAATTTCACTGTTATCACACAGGTGGACTTATGACCTATATTTCACTGAATTTTTACTGAGTTTAAATGTACTGGTTTTTGATAAAGTGATACCCACATTTTCTCCAATAACTGAGAATTGATTTTCCTTGTTGAAACCCAACCTGGGAATGTTTTCCTATTGCACACTGCTTTAATTCCAAATAACTGAGACACTTTGCATTTGTACAAACCTGAGATTACTTGTATTCACTGCTTGAAACCTGGGATCACTCGAATGCTAATCACTACACTCTACACTTGTATATTTTTATATCACTGTCACTTGATTCACCTGGGATTAACCCTACACCTTCATGCACACTGTTATCCATTCTTGCACAGGCACACACACACACTGAAAATGGGTTTTCCTGAGAATAGTTTATTGCATTACACTCCAATGTTAACTCCTACACACAACCTACATTCCTGTCACCTATGCTTCCTTGAACACACACCCTATTCTATCAACACTGTCACACTCTTGCACATGTTATACACACACACAAGAACCTGAGAATGAATACCTATTTTCACCAATGTGCTAATCCCCTACACTGTTCCTAACTGCCATTTAACTGAACCTGAGAAGTAATTTCCTAATCCTATTTAACTGCTACATTTATCTGAGCATACACACACAAGTTGCCATGCCACATTGCCTTGTTAGCCTACTGTCACATTGTTTTCACAGCCTCACACACTCTCACTCATGACTCACACACCCACACACATATGAATTCATGTGCCCCCTCTCTTTACATATGTATATATAATGTATTGAGATATATATGTGTATATGGGTAGCTTAGTTATTTGAGGTTTGTTAGTTCATTTAGGTTTTGGGGTTAGATGTATGAATGTAAGTTTCAGATGTTTGATTAGACTTCATAATCCTGTTCTTAGGATTTTCTAGGTAATGTAGGCACACATGTTAGTATTTCCCACAATCAAATGCCTACCCTCATGTACATACACACATTGCATTATATCATGCCCACACACATACACATTGCCACCACCACATCCCTTCCTAACTCTCCATGTATACATATTGTGTAATGTATATATATATATAGACAATATATGTATAAATAGGTACCCTATATACTATAATATGTGTGTATTAAATTAATTAGATATATGTGCTAATATGTGTTATGTAGAATGTGTTTGGTATATAGGCATGATAATGCCTAGGGGTGTATGCCTATGGCTCATTGCTTGTGTGTGGGTTGAGGCTAGTATAGATGTGCAGTTGGCTTGTATAGTCTAGATTTGATGTGTGCTTGCTAGAATAGTCTTGGTTAGGCTTAGTAAGACTTGTCTGGGTTAGGTTGACCTGGTTTGACTAGTGTAGTTGACTGGAGTTGACCAAGTGTTGACTTTAGTCTAGTTTGACCTAGGCAGCATGCAGATGCATTGTAGATTACATTTATCATCCCTTGTATACATCTTGACTTGTGTTGCTCTAACTAGGAGTCAGGTACCTCATCTCGGACAGTACATTTACTTCAGACATTCAGATACGAGGCGAGTACATTCTCTGATCATTTCATATCCTGCTTAGAATTATTTCCTGCATTAAATTACTTTACTTGATACCGTCACGTTGGTCACACGGATTAGTACAATATGGATCCCTCCCTGAGATGTTATCCCTTCAGGGAGCATCGGGTACTCTATGTTCTGTGCGTTTCCCTTACATAGCGTATCATATGCTTCTTTGATTCTTTGACCACTTGTGACATATACCCATATGATCACAGAGTCTTCTCTGAATCCTTATCCCATTTATGGGACTACTATGTATCACCCTTTGGGGGCTTATCACCTTTCGGAGGCTTATCACCCTTTGGGGGCATATCACCCTTTGGGGGCATATCACCCTTTGGGGGCTTATCACCTTTCGGAGGCTTACCACCCTTCGGGGGCTGTTACATAGAATCATAACATAACCTGGTTGGATCTTTGTGTATTAATTGGGGGTACGGGGAAGTATAAATAGCCATGTGAACAATTCCAAAGTAGAATAGCCACGTACGCCTCTTTAGTATAGCCATGTACAAATCAAGCCGTTCACATGTCGACTTTGTGCTCTAAAATCACTAGTCACTGGTAGCTCTCTACTTATAGTAGATATTTCTATTACAGTTCTCTCTCTGTTTACATACTGCATTTCTTTCAGTATCTATATCGTACTTTACTGCATGATTATATTTTCTAACCTGCTATGAACTGTTGAGATGTACTGTGCTCGCTCCCGTCCTGACTGGACCTGTTGAAAATTTTACAGAGGATGATGAGGAACCGTGCACCCCTTACTTGGAGCTTTCCTAGATGACACTCGCGACCTGGACCCCTGGGGAGGTTCAGGCAGCTGCTGAGGATGATACCATTGCATAGTTTAGTCTAGATTGTTTCCTTTTCATGTTTAGTGGTTGTCCTTATTTTCAGAGTTATACATTGTAGAGATGTTGAGACTTATATTTCTTTTCTGTTGTACCTCAGTTGAGGATTTCTTATCTATTTCATCGTGCTACATTCTACCTTAGATTGTGATTGAGTTATACCTCTGTGTTGGCCTCCTTATGGAGAGTATTCGTATTTATGTTAGTTATAGTTCATGACCTAGAACAGCGTTCTACCGCCGACACTGCGGCGTAGGCTGGGCGCTGCTACGTTCTCGTACCCTCACAGTGGGTGCGGATCGTGACACGTTTTTAGTGGTGGCCCATGCAGGTCGAGTCTATGTAGTGGTATTCGAACTAGAGTATCACTACAGCCTGCAGTAGGATTAAGATTATTTTTGAGGTACTCAATCACATTAGAAAAAACTCTTAACTAGATTCCTGCCATCTAAGTTCCTGTTGAAGATTGCTTCCTTGAATAACTGTCCTCCCTTGAATTATCGATTCTATCTCAGTATTGATTCCTTGTTTGATCTGTCTCCAGGATGGTGATTGAGACACGATCGCATCGCTCTGGCCCAGCAGACGCTGGTGAGAGGCCTACCACCCCTCGCCTGATCGTGGACGCTGGGACCACAGCACCCCCTATTTCTGCTCACATAGGAGCTTCTGCAGCTTTTGGGAGTGCACATCCACCTGTCCGGAGGTCTTCCTCCATCATTCCAGATATGTACCAGCAACAGTTACCGTCAGGGACAGTAGATGCGGCTCAGGTGTTTACCCTCTTCCAGCAATTCATGGAGTTTCAACAGCAGATACAGCAGAGCCAGTCTGCTGATATCCGACAGAGCATACAAGATACTCACCAGTTGGTCAGGACGACAGTAGAGCTAGTGGCTGCTCAGCCACAGGGAGGCCAGATGCAGCCGTAACAGCCGAGGATTCCAGACATCCATTCCTTCAAGAAGATGGGACCCCGAGACTTCAAGGGTACAGAGGGCATCATGTAGCGCCCCGCTTTCGATAGGCGACGGAACTTCATAATATGCTTGCGCCGAGTCAGATCGGCCGGGAACTTAG
The DNA here is from genome assembly GCA_029216955.1 of Iris pallida. NCBI lineage: Eukaryota > Viridiplantae > Streptophyta > Magnoliopsida > Asparagales > Iridaceae > Iris > Iris pallida. The sequence continues at coordinate 8,911,990 of JANAVB010033820.1, read as the reverse complement.
ATGGCCATCTGACTCGATCGCTAAGCTTGGTAAACGTTAACGCCTTGCGGCATCGATTCAAATCGATTTGGACGGAAGTTACGAGAATCGATCCAACTAATGGAACGACTTCTGTTGGAATAAGTCCTAGATGCAGCGGGCTGCATCTCGGCGAGTGAGCTCTCTATAAGAGTCCCTTCGACGGGGCCGGACCGCTGTATGGTTTTCTTGGAGGTTTGCCGCTGGGCTTGATGAAGTGCTTTCGCGTCGTTTTTATGGATGCAATTACAATTTCGATACAAGGGGAAAAGAAGGAATTCTAACAAAGCGTTGGTGCCATTGCAGGAGCTCGCTTAACTAAGGATTGACGTTGCGTAGCGCTTGGACGATCGGCACGAAGCAAAGTAATCGGTGGGTGATTCGGCCTTCTTTTCTATTCTGTCCCGCAAACTTATTCCTTGCTTCGAATTCATTCAAATCAAACGATGCCAAGTTAATTGCATGCCAATCCACTAAGTCAAGAACTCGGGAAAAACGTATCGATTTTGAGTAATCTACTCGGAAAAATACAAGTTTCTCACATAACTGGAAAAGTTTAAGGTTCTAGTAAAAAGATAGACTATTTCAAGTGCTGCAAAATATTATGAAACGTTGAACATGGGTTATGATGCCTCGGACAATTTGGTGCCTACGGGACACTAAATCGAGTATATGGCTTCGGGGAAAATGAATCGATGCATGAGTTGCGATAAATGATAATGTCGTTTGATACTGTCCGCGCTATACAAAACGGTTGCATATATTAAACAGTTCGCACATAGGCATGGTCATGGACAGCTTGTGCACAAGTTCGTTTTCCTCGAAACGGTATCCGGGGCATCGGAACCGATTCGTCCTAGGGGGAAAAATTCATCGTGCTTCGGCGCGAGGCATGCGGGACCTTCAGTAAGGCTTGCAACCTAGGCTGAAAGGGTGGCGTCGCATGCCAACTTCGATTAAGTCCCTAGTGGTGCGTAGCACCAATGACCGCATATAAGATAGTTGCATGCTCACCTATTGTCTTATGCAGGGTAAATATTATCTCTGTTTTCATGCAGGGACGAGCACGGCCGTGGTAAGAAATATGAAAACTGCGATGTTATACTGTATGCTTTATTACTCAAAGACGGCTATCGAATATGAACTGAATTCATTTAGTTCTAATCGAAAGACAACTCTAAAGCATGCCTACCCTAACAATCAGAGTCGGTTTAGACGAGTTGGTTCGTCTCGTCCACTTAGCAAGTATGCTAATCCCCTCCCCCAATTTCCCCAGGTGCGACGGGTGCTCCAACCTAAAACGAAGCTGAAGTGCGGAGAGGCGTTTTGAAGCTCTTCCTATGCTGAAGTATTTTGAAGCCAATTCAAGTCGACGGCTTATGTATAAAGGGGCGAATGTATGGGACGGCAAGCGTAGTTCAGGCAACTTATCGAATGTATTTTCTTTCTGTTTTCAATCAATGTAGCCGCAACGGCATCCAATGTAAATTACGACTTGCACTTCGTTGCAAGCTATGAATGAAAAGCATTTCTATCTTCCTATACTGCGTCTTATATTCTGATGTGATTTGTGAAGTTTCGACTTGGCATATTAATATCAAAATCAAAAGATAACCGTTTGAGAACTTGTCATCTTGCCTTGCACGAGCGCAACTCCAGGCTCGTGCGGCACCACGCCTTAGCGAGGACGATCGAATCGGCAAAAATTAACATCGGGGACAAACGTTGCCGACTCGGGGCGTGACAAATTGGTATCAGAGCACAGTTATGTTTCCTCGGATTTTCGAAAGATGTTTCATTGTTGGAATGTCCGTTGCGATGGCTTGATTGAATGCTTGTCGGCATGCTGCGTGAAATACAAGTTCCATACAGGTAAGCCCGTAGATATTTTTGAAAAATACTAACGGGTTTACGCTGTTTGTAGGAATGACTAAGCGAGATAAGAAAATCGTCGGCACGACAACACATACCGTAGATAGTACGTCGAGCACAAAAAACGCTGGCCCTAGCAAGACGACTATGGAGAAGATGCTACAGTTGATGGAACTGCAGCAGCAACAGCTTCAGACACAATTCAAAGCTCAATTTGAGGCGCAACAAAAACAGATGAATGCCCTGACTCAGATAGTGAGCAGAATGGCGGGCAATACCAAGACGACGGACGAAGAGCCCGAGGAAAAGCAAGGTGATCAAGAAGAAGACGAGGAGGAAGATGGCTCCCCGCAAATGATGAACTCTCCTTCCATGTTCAAAGTGAAGGAGTTTCGCAAAATGAATCCGCCGAAGTTCAACGGCCGAGCAGAGCCCGACGTGATAGTAGGATGGCTGGCAGAGATGGAGGACTTGTTCGATCTCCTCTGCATCGAAGGGTCCCAGAGGATGGCCTGTGCGGCGCTGCAATTACAACTAAGAGCACACGACTGGTGGGCGGCGAAGAAATAAGAGATCAGTGAAGCCGATTTCAACAAAAAGATTTTTTGGAAAATGTTCAAGACAGCCTTCCTTGAGCAGTACGTTCCTCGCGCCATCCGTCGACAGAAAGCGGATGAGTTCATGATGTTGAGGCAGGGGAATATGAGTGTTGAAGATTATGATGCAAGCTTCTCGAAACTTACAAAATTTGTCGGCACCTTCCTGCCCAACAAAGAAGAATGGTGCGAGCGTTTTCAGCAAGGCCTCAACGAAGAACTGCGTAGGGACGTCATGAACCAACTGTGCCAAACTTATCGTGAATCCTACGAAGCCGCACTTGATAGCGAGCGGATCTTTGGCCGTATGTCACAAAGGATCGTGCCTGTCGTTCGCAACAACTTCAACAAGCGTCCTAATGACGCTGGAGGGTCGGGAGTACCAAAGCGCCCAAATACATATGAGAATCGTGGTCACTTTGCCACAGTAAATTGCGATGTATGCGGCAAGCGTGGGCACCGAGCACCCGATTGTAGACTGAGAACATGCTTCAAGTGTGGCGTGGTAGGTCACATAGCAACATTTTGCCCGCAGAGAGTTCAGAATCAACATAACCCACCAAGGAACATTCCGAATCCGCATAAAGCGCCGACACAGCATGGCACAAATACGGTGCCCGTCAATCAACAGAATCAACGCCATGGGGATCAAGGCCGAGTTTATGCATTAACTCGGGACGAGGCGTACGCGTCTGATACGGTTGTAACAGTTATATTACTCTACAAAGATATACCTGCTCGAGTCCTATTCGATTCGGGTGCGACGCATAGCTTTATATCTGCTGATTATGCGAAAGAAAATAAAATAACCATGCAATCACTAGATATAAATATTAGCGTTAGCACTCCGTCGGGAGTCGATATGCCTGCAAACTTTATTTGTAGGGATGGCCACATTTGCGTCGGGGGAAGATATCTATCCTTGGATGCCGTCGTGCTAGACATCAAAGATTACGACATAATCCTGGGCATGGATTGGTTGGGCGCTTGTCGTGCAATGATCGAGTGCGCGGAGAAAACAGTGGTGTTTCGTCTTCATGGCGAGACAGAGTTCTCATATTCGTGCGGTACGGCCTCGAAGACGGCGATGATGGTATCGGCAATCTCGGCAAGGCGTATGCTGCGTTCCGGCTGCGCGGGATACTTGGCATCAGTTCGAGACACGCGGACGGATAATACAAACACAATGCAGACTGATGTTGTGGCAGACTTTTCTGACGTTTTTCCTGACGAGATGCCCGGGATGCCGCCGGATCAAGAAATTGAATTCAGCATCGACACCTTTCCGGATACACGGCCGATATCGAAGGCGCCTTACCGAATGGCTCCAGCAGAACTGAAGGAACTGAAGGTGCAATTACAAGAGTTGCTAGACCGCAGATTTATTCGCCCTAGCATCTCTCCGTAGGGAGCTCCCGTACTGTTCGTGAAGAAGAAGGATGGGTCGTTGCGGCTATGCATCGACTATCGGGAACTCAACAAGGCGACCGTGCGAAACAAATATCCTTTGCCGCGAATCGACGACTTGTTTGACCAACTGCAAGGCGCGGCAATATTTTCAAAAATCGATCTTCGTTCAGGCTATCATCAATTGAAGATCAAGTCCGACGACATATCGAAGTCTGCCTTCCGCACTCGATATGGTCATTACGAATTCTTCGTCATGCCGTTCGGTTTGACGAATGTCCCTGTCGCGTTCATGGATCTGATGAACCGAGTCTTCCGACCTCAAATAGATAAATTTGTAGTCGTATTCATCGACGATATCCTTGTCTACTCAAAGAATCGTAAAGAACATACGGAACATTTGAAGACGGTACTGCAGATTCTGCGTGAAAACAAATTGTACGCCAAGCAGAGTAAGTGCGAGTTCTGGATGAGTAGCGTGACATTCCTTGGGCACATAATCTCTGCCGAAGGTGTCGCGATGGACCCAAAGAAGATTGATGCGGTGGTGGATTGGAAACGACCTGCCTCGGCTAGCGACATTCGGAGTTTCCTGGGCTTAGCGGGCTACTATCGTAGATTCGTGCGAAGCTTCTCAAAACTAGCGTCGCCTCTGACTCGTCTCACCCAGAAGGGAGTAGTATTTGAATGGAGCGACGACTGTGAATCCAGCTTCCAAGAGTTGAAGCAACGGCTCGTCTCAGCTCCAATCCTTGCACTTCCAGACGGTCCAGAAGGCTTTCAGATATTCAGCGACGCATCGGGAACTGGCCTCGGGTGCATACTCATGCAGAGAGACAAAGTCATCTCCTACGCTTCACGGCAGTTGAAGCAGCACGAGAAAAACTACCCGACGCACGACCTAGAATTGGCGGCGATCGTCTTTGCGTTGAAGTTATGGCGGCACTACCTCTATGGTGTGGCATGCAGAATCTACACCGATCACAAAAGCCTGAAGTACTTATTTACGCAACGGGAACTCAACCTACGACAGCGACGTTGGCTTGAACTCGTAAAAGATTATGAGCTAACGATCGAGTATACACTGGACAAGGGAAACGTGGTGGCCGATGCACTTAGCAGAATATTTATGGGAACACTGGCCATAAACAAGGAGATACGGCGAGACCTTGAAGCGATGGATATCGAACTCGGAATTGAGTATCGACACCTGCACCTAGCTCAGCTAAAGTTAGGATCGAGCCTGCTTAGCAAGATAAAGACCGCACAGGAGGACGACTCATTCCTGAAGAAAATGCGCGAGCTGATTTCAACGGGAAGGGCGACTGACTTTGCGGAAAACGGAGACGGGACGATACGACTAAAGGAAAGGCTCTACATTCCTGAAACTGCCGAACTCAGAAAAGAAATTCTAACGGAGGCGCACTATGCGAAGTACTCGTTACATCCTGGAAGCACCAAGATGTACAAGGACTTGCGCACAAACTTTTGGTGGCACGGCATGAAGAAAGACGTGGCTACGTTCGTATCGCAATGCATGGCGTGTCAGCAGGTGAAGGCGGAACACCAACGGCCAGGCGGCGAGCTGCAGAACATCGCCATTCCCGAGTGGAAGTAGGACAATATCTCGATGGATTTCATTGTGGGATTTCCGAAGACGCCGCGGGGGAATGACGCAATTTGGGTCATTGTTGATAGATTGACCAAGTCGGCTCACTTTATCGTAATTAAAGTAGGATAGAGCGTCGATCGGTTAGCACAAATCTACGTCGATGAGATTGTTCGACTGTACGGGGTACCGGCCTCAATAATTTTGGACAGGGACGGGCGATTCCTATCGCGTTTCTGGACGAGCCTCCAAGCGGCGATGGGGACCAAACTGAACTTTAGTTCGGCGTACCATCCCCAAACAGACGGTCAGACAGAGAGAGTCAATCAGATCTTAGAAGATATGTTGCGTCTGTGTGCGATCGACCTAAAGACTAGTTGGGATACGCATTTGCCGCTTGCGGAGTTTGCGTATAACAACAGTTATCAGTCGAGCATTCAGATGGCTCCATATGAAGCGCTCTACGGGAGGAAGTGTCGTTCGCCGATATGCTGGGATGAAGTCGGAGAGCGACAAGTGCTTGGACCGGAACTGGTGGAGCAGGCCGTCGAAAAGGTTCGCTTGATTCGAGATAGACTCTGCATCGCGCAAAGTCGACAAAAGAGCTACACAGATCTTCGTCGACGACCGCTAGAGTTCTTGGTCGGGGACCATGTGTTTCTGAAAGTAACGCCCATGCACGGTGTGATGCGGTTCGACGTTAAGGGCAAGTTGAGCCCGAGATTTGTAGGCCCCTTCGAGATCATTGAGCGAGTTACGACGGTTGCTTATCGGATCGCACTACCTCCTGCCTTAGCTGATGTGCACGATGTTTTCCACGTTTCACAACTTCGAAAATACGTGCACGATCCAAGTCATGTGGTTAGCTTCGATCAGTTGGAGCTACGTACTAACTTGTCTTACTCGGAGGAGCCTATTCAAATTTTGGACCGCAAGGAGAAAGTGCTATGCAATCGGTCGATGTCCTTGGTCCGCGTGCTTTGGCGGAACCATTCAGTCGAGGAGTCGACGTGGGAGATGGAGGCGGAGATGAAAGAGAAGTACCCTGCGCTGTTCGTTTAAATTAAGGTCAGACCCTTGTTCTTAAGTTTCGGGACGAAACTTTTTCTTAGTGGTATATTATGTAGCGCCCCGCTTTCGATAGGCGACGGAACTTCATAATATGCTTGCGCCGAGTCAGATCGGCCGGGAACTTAGATGGCCATCTGACTCGATCGCTAAGCTTGGTAAACGTTAACGCCTTGCGGCATCGATTCAAATCGATTTGGACGGAAGTTACGAGAATCGATCCAACTAATGGAACGACTTCTGTTGGAATAAGTCCTAGATGCAGCGGGCTGCGTCTCGGCGAGTGAGCTCTCTATAAGAGTCCCTTCGACGGGGCCGGACCGCTATATGGTTTTCTTGGAGCTTTGTCGCTGGGCTTGATGAAGTGCTTTCGCGTCGTTTTCATGGATGCAATTACAATTTCGATGCAAGGGGAAAAGAAGGAATTCTAACAAAGCGTTGGTGCCATTGCAGGAGCTCGCGTAACTAAGGATTGACGTTGCGTAGCGCTTGGACGATCGGCACGAAGCAAAGTAATCGGTGGGTGATTCGGCCTTCTTTTCTATTCTGTCCCGCAAACTTATTCCTTGCTTCGAATTCATTCAAATCGAACGATGCCAAGTTAATTGCATGCCAATCCACTAAGTCAAGAACTCGGGAAAAACGTATCAATTTTGAGTAATCTACTCGGAAAAATACAAGTTTCTCACATAACTGGAAAAGTTTAAGGTTCTAGTAAAAAGATAGACTATTTCAAGTGCTGCAAAATATTATGAAACGTTGAACATGGGTTATGATGCCTCGGACAATTTGGTGCCTACGGGACACTAAATCGAGTGTATGGCTTCGGGAAAAATGAATCGATGCATGAGTTGCGATAAATGATAATGTCGTTTGATACTGTCCGCGCTATACAAAACGGTTGCATATATTAAACTGTTCGCACATAGGCATGGTCATGGACAGCTTGTGCACAAGTTCGTTTTCCTCGAAACGGTATCCGGGGCATCGGAACCGATTCGTCCTAGGGGGAAAAATTCATCGTGCTTCGGCGCGAGGCATGCGGGACCTTCAGTAAGGCTTGCAACCCAGACTGAAAGGGTGGCGTCGCATGCCAACTTCGATTAAGTCCCTAGTGGTGCGTAGCACCAATGACCGCATATAAGATAGTTGTATGCTCACCTATTGTCTTATGCAGGGTAAATATTATTTCTGTTTTCATGCAGGGACGAGCACGGCCGTGGTAAGAAATATGAAAACTGCGATGTTATACTGTATGCTTTATTACTCAAAGACGGCTATCGAATATGAACTGAATTCATTTAGTTCTAATAGAAAGACAACTCTAAAGCATGCCTACCCTAACAATCAGAGTCGGTTTAGACGAGTTGGTTCGTCTCGTCCACTTAGCAAGTGTGCTAATCCCCTCCCCCAATTTCCCCAGGTGCGACGGGCGCTCCAACCTAAAACGAAGCTGAAGTGCGGAGAGGCGTTTTGAAGCTCTTCCTATGCTGAAGTATTTTGAAGCCAATTCAAGTCGACGGCTTATGTATAAAGGGGCGAATGTATGGGACGGCAAGCGTAGTTCAGGCAACTTGTCGAATGTATTTTCTTTCTGTTTTTAATCAATGTAGCCGCAACGGCATCCAATGTAAATTACGACTTGCACTTCGTTGCAAGCTATGAATGAAAAGCATTTCTATCTTCCTATACTGCGTCTTATATTCTGATATGATTTGTGAAGTTTCGACTTGGCGTATTAATATCAAAATCAAAAGATAACCGTTTGAGAACTTGTCATCTTGCCTTGCACGAGCGCAACTCCAGGCTCGTGCGGCATCACGCCTTAGCGAGGACGATCGAATCGGCAAAAATTAACATCGGGGACGAACGTTGCCGACTCGGGGCATGATAAATCACATATGCTGACGATTGGATAGAGCACATTGAGGAGATATTCCGATCGGCACAGATACCAGCGGGATTACAGATCGAGGCAGCCGCCAGTCAGATGCAGGACTTGGCCTGTCTCTGGTACCAGACGGACCCGAGGGTTGGTACAGCCGGTCAGACTTGGGCAGCGTTCAAGAAACTGTTCAAAGAGAAATTCTTTTCTGATACCGCACTCCGTGCTTTGGAGGCACAGTTCGAGAGTTTGGTTCAGGGGAACCAGACCGTTGAGGAGTATGCTGGAGAGTTCAGCCATTTGAGCAGATTCATCGAGGATCTTACCGAGGTCGCGAAGGCGAGGAGGTTCCGCAGGGGTTTGATCGGAGAGATCAAGTCATATACCAAGAGCGATCGCGACGCCACCTTCGAGCAGATTCTGGTAGGAGCCATGACAGCGGAGGACCATCTTGGGCTGAAGGAGAAGAGGATACGAGACACTCAGGGAGCTAGTGGCAGTGCAGGCCCGGCCAAGAGGCCCCACCTGCAGATTCAGCAGCAGTATCCGCATCAGATGCCCCGCTTGCAGATTCAGCCACAGTATCCACAGCAGATGCTACCCCTACAGTTTCAGCAGCAGTATCCGCAGCAGATGCTACCTCTATAGTTCCAGCAGCATATGCTACTTCTACAGTTTCAGCAGCAGTACCAGCAGCCGAGGGTCTACCTTCAGCAGCGGCAGTTTCAGGACCGCGTACCCTTTCAGCAGGCGCAGCAGCCGCAGAGGCAGCAGCAGACCCCAGGACAGCAGCTTGTTATCATTTGCCCTTTTTGTAAGAGACCAGGGCACGATTGGGGCGAATGCCAGAAGAGGCTGTGCAGATGTTTGCTTTGCGGAGGATCCGATCATCGTCTGAGAGAGTGCCCCGAGTCATCGGGACAGACTGTTCAGGGAGCAGGAGCTAGGGCTCCGGTAGGCCAGCAGAGGGGATTACCCTTACCGACTCAGCAGCAGAGGTACATGCAGCATCAGCAGCAGGCCAGGAGGGGCCAGCAAGGGCGAGCTTTCGCTAGGGCAGTCGAGGATGCTCAGGCCGTTGGAGATCTAGTTGCAGGTTCCATTTTTTTTGACTCAAATTCTGCAATTGCCGCTTATAACTGCCTTAAAATTTTGATTCCCTCTGTTCCTTGTTGATTTATTAATTCTGTCATGTTGTTCTTATGTTATGTTTAATTTTCTTCTAAGATGAATCATATGGGCTAGGTCACCTTGGTTATGGAATCGAGAATCTTCGATGGTCGTGTTTAGCTGGCATAGTGAGGACATATAGTCAGATTTAGGACGTATTTCTCGGGTGTTGGAATTTAAGGTTTTCGCTGCCAAGCATGCGGAAATGCAAAAATTTTAAATACCATGATTCTAGAGGTATGTGCCTTAGTCGAGGACTCTGTGATTATCGTAGCCTTGCTCACTAGCACGACGAAGATTTTGAGTATCATGATTTTGGACAGACGCATATGATTATCTGACGGTATGTTTGAGACTTTGTTTGTGGGGTGTTTGACCTAGAAGGCCTGCTACCATCTTAATTTCGAGGACGAAATTTTTATAAGGTGGGTAGAATTGTAACACCCAGTTTTCCAAAAGAGGGTATTTTTGAAATTTTGTAATTATAATTATAATTTAATGATATTTATTCATATTATGATTTTTAGTGATTTTTAATTATTTTTAAACTATTTAAATTCATGACTGGTGATTTTTGGTGTTTTGCTAGTGAACAGTAGAGACTGCCTACCCTAGAGCCTAGCCATGTGATTAGGGTATTTTTGACATTTTAGGGTTATTTAGATTTATTATAATTTATTTGAATTTATGGGAATTTTTAGAATTTATTTTGGAATTGTTTGAATGAGGGTTGACTAGTGTTGACTAGGAGACTAACCTAGTGACTAACCTAGGTTAAAACCACTTGGTTAGGTTAAGTAAACTTGGTTTGACCTAATTTAGTGAGGGTTAAGTCATTGGAACTTGTTTGGAGAGATTTGGAGTTGATTTGACTAAATAGCTTATGACTTCATAAGTCATGATTAATGACTTAGGCTTAATAGCCCATAGGCCCACACCATGAACCAACCCTAACCCTAATCAGCCCATGGCAGCCAACCTAGGGTTTCCCACCCTATTTAATGCCTCTTCCATTTGTTCTTGCCTCTTTTAATTATTTTTCTCTCAAGCTTTGAAGAAAGAGGTATAGCCATCTTCCCCAATCCATAACTTTCCCATTTTAACTCCTTTTTGGCTCAAACCACTTGCATTAGATTCTAATTGTCTTCCTCTTGCTGTTCATGGAGAGTATTCTCAGGCTTGGGGCAATTTGGAGAGTTTGGCTAACAAGGAGAAACCTCCATTTTGGAGTTTTTTAATAGAATTTCAACATATAGGTAACTTCCTATTCCTTCCATAGAATTTCGTTTTCTTTGCATGATTAGGAAGCCCTAGGTGCCCTCTCTCTGTTGGAATAGGCATTGTTAGGGTTCGTGTCCAATACGTGTCCGAATCGGACACGTATCATGAATAGTGTGCATGTGTTTGATGAAATATCTGTGAAGAATTTATTTCTGATTTTTGTGGAACCAATTGCATGGATTGATAGATCTATATGTGTACATCATGTTTCGTATAGACTGAGCACGGATTCGAGTCGTGTCCGTGTCTGAATCGGACACGAACTCGCTGTACGACGTACGTGCACAGTCCCCTGCTCACGCACCCCTCGTGTTCGCTGCACGCGCCACGTGGACAGCTGTAATTTGGCGTGAGGATGGGGGCAGTGACTGCCAGTGCACCCCCCGAGTTTGACACAAGATCGTGTCGTATCGAGGGAGGACGGACACGCGCATTGGGATTTCACTGTGCAGTATCAGTCTGGAAATCGCGTCTGATACGTGTCTCGTACACGTGACACGCCTCACGTGGACACCTCGTGTTGACACGAGTGTGTAGCCCTAGTGTGGGCGTACACGTGTGCATGAGCACGTGTCTTAATTCGTGTCGTGCCGTATCCACGAACACAGTGAACACGTGCACGAGACTGTTATTCTACAGTGCCCAGTTCTTTGATTCCTGAGTTCATTCCATGTTTAATTGATTAAATGATGTGTTTAAATTGACATGATTAATCCTACATGTTTGTTAGTACCTGTTAGTTCGATTTTACTCATTAGAATAGGTTTTATGTCATGGATTGGGAATTTCGAACTTGAGTTTTCATATTGACTGATACCACATTGAACTTTCAATTCCTAAACTTTAATTCCTATTTTAATCTGATTTTAAATGATGTTTCAGTTATCATTTTGATTGTATATACGTATTGGTACATATTAGATTAGAATCCTGTTAGTTAGTTCACAGTTAATGGATTATGTGATGGGGTTGATGTTATTAGGATGGGAATTCGAAATGAGTTTGGAAAGTTTACTGTCAATTGTTTCAATATCAACTGTCAAGTAATTTGTTTGGATTCCATTACTGAAAATTGATTTCCCTTCCTTTTAAAAACTGTCCTTGATTTCCCTATACACTGTTACATGAATTTTTGGAAACCTGAGACACAAATTTCACTGTTATCACACAGGTGGACTTATGACCTATATTTCACTGAATTTTTACTGAGTTTAAATGTACTGGTTTTTGATAAAGTGATACCCACATTTTCTCCAATAACTGAGAATTGATTTTCCTTGTTGAAACCCAACCTGGGAATGTTTTCCTATTGCACACTGCTTTAATTCCAAATAACTGAGACACTTTGTATTTGTACAAACCAGAGATTACTTGTATTCACTGCTTGAAACCTGGGATCACTCGAATGCTAATCACTACACTCTACACTTGTATATTTGTATATCACTGTCACTTGATTCACCTGGGATTAACCCTACACCGTCCTGCACACTGTTATCCATTCTTGCACAGGCACACACACACACTAAAAATGGGTTTTCCTGAGAATGGTTTATTGCATTACACTCCAATGTTAACTCCTACACACAACCTACATTCCTGTCACCTATGCTTCCTTGAACACACACCCTATTCTATCAACACTGTCACACTCTTGCACATGTTATACACACACACAAGAACCAGAGAATGAATACCTATTTTCACCAATGTGCTAATCCCCTACACTGTTCCTAACTGCCATTTAACTGAACCTGAGAAGTAATTTCCTAATCCTATTTAACTGCTACATTTATCTGAGCATACACACACAAGTTGCCATGCCACATTGCCTTGTTAGCCTACTGTCACATTGTTTTCACAGCCTCACACACTCTCACTCATGACTCACACACCCACACACATTTGAATTCATGTGCCCCCTCTCTTTACATATGTATATATAATGTATTGAGATATATATGTGTATATGGGTAGCTTAGTTATTTGAGGTTTGTTAGTTCATTTAGGTTTTGGGGTTAGATGTATGAATGTAAGTTTCAGATGTTTGATTAGACTTCATAATCCTGTTCTTAGGATTTTCTAGGTAATGTAGGCACACATGTTAGTATTTCCCACAATTAAATGCCTACCCTCATGTACACACACATATTGCACTATATCATGCCCACACACATACACATTGCCACCACCACATCCCTTCCTAACTCTCCATGTATACATATTGTGTAATGTATATATATATAGACAATATATGTATAAATAGGTACCATATATACTATAATATGTGTGTATTAAATTAATTAGATATATGTGTTAATACGTGTTATGTAGAATGTGTTTGGTATATAGGCATGATAATGCCTAGGGGTGTATGCCTATGGCTCATTGCTTGTGTGTGGGTTGAGGCTAGTATAGATGTGCAGTTGGCTTGTATAGCCTAGATTTGATGTGTGCTTGCTAGAATAGTCTTGGTTAGGCTTAGTAAGACTTGTCTGGGTTAGGTTGACCTGGTTTGACTAGTGTAGTTGACTGGAGTTGACCAAGTGTTGACTTTAGTCTAGTTTGACCTAGGCAGCATGCAGATGCATTGTAGATTACATTTATCATCCCTTGTATACATCTTGACTTGTGTTGCTCTAACTAGGAGTCAGGTACCTCATCTCGGACAGTACATTTACTTCAGACATTCAGATACGAGGCGAGTACATTCTCTGATCATTTTATATCCTGCTTAGAATTATTTCCTGCATTAAATTACTTTACTTGATACTGTCACGTTGGTCACACGGATTAGTACAATATGGATCCCTCCCTGAGATGTTATCCCTTCAGGGATCATCGGGTACTCTATGTTCTGTGCGTTTCACTTACATAGCGTATCATATGCTTCTTTGATTCTTTGATCACTTGTGACATATACCCATATGATCACAGAGTCTTCTCTGAATTCTTATCCCATTTATGGGACTACTATGTATCACCCTTTGGGGGTTTATCACCTTTCGGAGGCTTATCACCCTTTGGGGACATATCACCCTTTGGGGGCTTATCACCCTTTGGGGGCATATCACCCTTTGGGGGCTTATCACCTTTCGGAGGCTTACCACCCTTCGGGGGCTGTTACATAGAATCATAACATAACCTGGTTGGATCTTTGTGTATTAATTGGGGGTACGGGGGAGTATAAATAGCCATGTGAACAATTCCAAAGTAGAATAGCCATGTACGCCTCTTTAGTATAGCCATGTACAAATCAAGTCGTTCACATGTCGATTTTGTGCTCTAAAATCACTAGTCACTGGTAGCTCTCTACTTATAGTAGATGTTTCTATTACAGTTCTCTCTCTGTTTACATACTGCATTTCTTTCAGTATCTATATCTTACTTTACTGCATGATTATATTTTCTAACCTGCTATGAACTGTTGAGATGTACTGTGCTCGCTCCCGTCCTGACTGGACCTGTTGAAAATTTTACAGAGGATGATGAGGAACCCTGCACCCCTTACTTGGAGCTTGCCTAGATGACACTCGCGACCTGGACCCCTGGGGAGGTTCAGGCAGCTGCTGAGGATGATACCATTGCATTGTTTAGATAGTCTAGATTGTTTCCTTTTCATGTTTAGTGGTTGTCCTTATTTTCAGAGTTGTACATTGTAGAGATGTTGAGACTTGTATTTCTTTTCTGTTGTACCTCAGTTGAGGATTTCTTATCTATTTCATCGTGCTACATTCTACCTTAGATTTTGATTGAGTTGTACCTCTGTGTTGGCCTCCTTATGGAGAGTATTCGTATTTATGTTAGTTATAGTTCATGCCCTAGAACAGCGTTCTACCGCCGACTCTGCGGCATAGGCTGGGCGCTGTTACGTTCTCGTACCCTCACAGTGGGTGCGGGTCGTGACACCAGCCATTTGGCGCAAGGGTTTGATTTACCCGACCTATAAATAGTGGCCTGGAGAGGGTTTGCTTCTCGTTCTCTCACGTCCTCCCGAAATGAACTTGTTTACTAGAGCACATTCTGTTGACGAGATGCTCCCGAGGGTGAAGATGCGACGCAATGTCTTCATTGATGCACTTGAAGGTGACTGTTACATCCAAAAGTCGGAGTCGAGGGCTTCCGAGGCAGGCGGAAGGTGCCTGTTGCATCCAAAGATCGGGATGCTCGAGCCTCGTCTCCGTTATGCGAGAAGAGCCGCAGATCGGAATTGCGGTGCTGCGGCTTTGGGGGCTCTTTCTTCTGTCAGAGTGGGTGTTGCCCATTCTGGTTGTGTTGAAAGCTGCTCCTTTAGCCGCAGTTTCGATTGCGGTCTTCCTCGGCCTTTGGAGGCTCTTTCGAAGCCTCTCCTGGCCACATGTTGACTTGCGGTGCTATTCTCTTCCTCGGTTTGGGGAGCTCTTCCTCCAGCTAGAGGGTTGATTGCCACCCTCGTTCTGCTCAATAAATGCTTCATTGGTCGAAGCATTAGACGTATGAGCCTGGCTGGAAGGGTGGCACATAACTGAGCTGCTGAAGGGATGCACATAACTGAGGATGAAGGGATGCACATAACTGATGATGCACATAACTGAGGATGCACATGACTGAGCTGCTGAAAGGATGCGCCCGGCTGAGAGCACATGGTGGGATGCGCCTGACTGAGAGCGCATGGTGAGATGCGCCTGTTCAAGAGCGCATGATGACTGCTGCGTCTGGCTGTAGACTTAGGGTCTTTTTTTTTGTAGAAGTTCTCCTTTGTACAGCCTTTTCTAGACATGTAATAGACTTTTATATGCAAATAAAAATCCTTTTTCAATGTCTATACTTTTGTTTTGCTGTGTCAACTATTTTGTCTGAGCTCCCTGGCGCATGTAGTGTTTGGCGTATAGGATTTCTGGTCGTAAAATTCCATGCTTCTACAAGACCCCCTTCAAAGTTTTCAAAACTTTTTTGTCAAGTTTTGGAATACTTTGAATAAGAAGAATGGTGGTTGGGGCGCATGACTGTTCGGGCATATGGATACTCCGCGCATCAGTGATGGGGCGCATGCTCCTCTCAGTTAATGCAAATGATAATGCCTCGATAACCAAGAAGATTAACGATGATCTTTTTGGATTTATTTGCAGTTATCTCCTCGCAGAACCCGAGGCGGCGGCTGAGGTCACACTTCATCGGTTCACGCGTGCGACTGAACCTATAAATAGGCGTGAGGTGAAGAGAGAGAGAGAGTTCTTCCTCTCTTTTGCTTTTGTCTTTTAGAGTTCTTCTTCGAAAAACCCTAACTTTTCTTCCCTCAAGGAATGGCTTCCAAGACTCCTCGTGGCGATGCTGGCAAGGGAAAGGAGCCTGCAGAGTTCGTCGGGGAAGACGCTCCTGTCACCATTGTGACTCCGGCCGACGTTCGGCCTACGGTGACGGGTGGGTGTCGCCTTTTCTATTATTATTTTCTTTTTAACTCAGACGCGTTTTGGATCATACGGCTGAGTTGGTGTGCTCTAACTCTTTGTTGGCGAAGCGCATGGGTTTAGGCCCTGATTATGTGTCGAGATTTAACTGCTAATGCGCATGGGTTTACACCCTGATGATGTGCCGAAGCTCCACTGCTGATGCGCATGGGTTTACACCTTGATGATGCGCCGAAGCTCCACTGCTGATGCGCATGGGTTAAAACCCTGATGATGCGCCAGGCTGCTTGACACACTTTGTCTTCTTAAAGCCTCTTCCCTGACTTTTGTTTTTGTTGTGTCAGTGTTGATGACTATCCCAGTACTGAATGAAGTTCTTTTGGATGCTTCTCTTTGTCAAATGGGAGTTAATTTTGACGAGGAGGTTATCAACCCCGCGAAGGATGCTATCCTTCTGAATCAACCTCCTGAGAGAATGCTGCAAATCCAGAATCAGTCGTCGATTTTCCTCCAGAGTATGATGGAGAGCAAAAAACTGGAATCTGCTGAGTCTGAGGATGTGACCTTCTTAAAACCTGCCTTTTTGTTCGGTGACCGACTGATCTCCACCGAGGCGAAGATACTGAAGATCAAAGAAGACTGGTTCTTCTCTGCGAAGGGCATGGTTCTGTATATGCGACAACTTGAACGCCAGTTGCCACTGACGGCCTTCTACCGTTTAGCTTCCAAGAGGAGGATGCCCTGGGAACTTACTCCTTCTCAAGGAGGGGCAGTGGGGGTACTCTTTCGATTGATGCTACTTCGAATCAAAGGGATACCTTGGCTGCCTCGCGAGCCGGACCCTCGTTCAGTTGCCGAACTTTGCGTCCTGGGAGCCTTTATAGTGAGGTCCCTAATGACACCTTTGCCTTCAGTGCTTCGACCTTTGCCAATCGGATGCTAACATCGAGGGTCATGTATCCGAAAGGTAGCTTTAGGGTTGAAGGTTGGTGTCACCACATGCCGAAGTGGGACGAGTTGACCCTTTGGGTGTTGTCGAAGTTCAAGGCTGAGCTTAAAGAAATTGGGCTGACGGCCGCTATCCGTGCAACACAGGCTGGCGTGGATCTCAATAAGCACATGTTTCTCGCGCTCTTGGAAATGTTTAATGCCCAAACTGGCACTTTCTTTACTCAAGTGGGGGAGTTGGGATTGGCTCTCCATGAAATGTACGAGGTATCCAGGCTTCCCTGGGGCTCGGAACCGTACGAGGAATATTTCCCGTCAAACGAAGAGATCCTTGTCTTGGAAAAGAAGGACCCGGAGATGATGGCTGTTTTCAAAGAGATAGCGAGCCATCATTATCTGATGCAACGGAGGGACAAAGGCAAGTCTCAACCTCACATGACTGCTTGGAGATATTACGTCTTCAAGCAGGATTTGGTAAATTCCTCGAAGATCCGGTTTATGACCCCGCAAGGGCTGAAACCTGCGGAAGTAACTTCCGAAATGAGCCGACTGGACGAGAGGGCTCCCCGTTCAAATGAGAGTGGCAAAAATGCGTATAGCTGCTTCTGGCACTGTGTGCACCGGATGTCATCTAAGGCCGTGTTGACGGCATACTTGATGATATGGCTCCGGGATTGTGTGTTCGTAGGCGGATCAGGTTCTGTATAGAGGGTACACCGGAACCTCATTTTGCCAGCAGTGAAATTGGCTTTTGGTCGCCCTTTGGCTCTTCTCCCCGCGATGGTGTTTAGCCTGTTGCGGGGCTTGAGGACCTTTGCTGAGGATGTGATCCATGGGAGAGGTAGGAACGACAACTTTCTCCGGGCTGAGCTACCATTCCATTATCTGATGGGGTGGTTGATTCTACATCATCCGAACGTGATGAGTCCAGGCCCAGAGGAGGATCACGTTGAAGGTGACGCCTTTATCCGCCGCTTCTACAAGAGGAAGTGGTTGCACACCGGCGTCCCCGTCTGCAGGAGAGTCTTATCTTACCTTCAGGGGTGGGAGATCGTTAAGGTCAGTCCCATCTTCAAAGATTTCGAGGCCGACCAAGATTTGGAAGACTCTGGTGAGGATGCAATCACTCTGCCGAAATGGGGGTTTCGATGGTTACAGAGTATCCGGCCTTCCCACTTGGTCTACCGCAACCAAAATAGGTGTTATCTGGAGCCCTATCTGCCAAGCCGATTTGCTCGACAGTTTGGCTATACCCAGTTGATGTTACGAAACCCCAGTAGCAGTTTGGGTTTGCTGGGAGTTTACTAGATGGAGCTCGGGGTTGGCAATATTACAATGCCGGGTGCACTGGAGTTCGTTTCAATACGCCAGTTCGTAACCCTCGGCCGCAGATCCTGTATTCGGCCGTTAAGCTGTATTGTACCATGAATACTGTGCCTCCGGATTATGATAGGAAAACCAGCTTCATTATTGGATCTCAGCTAGAGGCTACTCAGAACATGTTGGTGGCGGCTCGGTCATATCGTCCACCAGAGCTGGCGGGATATCGGGCTGCTGCTGTAGTATCAGTGAGAGATCCCCCTGCTGGGAAGAGGCGGGCTGACGCAAAAGCTGGTTCGTCTGTACCGAAAAGGTCGAGGAAAGTGACGACTCCAAAGGCTGCGTCAATGGAATCAGTCCCTGCTGAGGTAAAGATCTGTGTTTTTTTTTTCTTCTTGTAGGGATCGTCGAAGAAGAAGACCCGTGTTTCGAAACCGGGCTTCAGTAAACCGAAGGAGGTGGCAAGCTCCTCTGATGAGCGAACTCCTCCGATGGTAATGTCTCCAAGGGAGGAGAATCCTGAAGATATTGTTCCTGCGGAGATTTTAGTATCTCCAGACTATGTCGGAAGAGACACTGAGGTTGCAGCAATATCCGGGATGGTGCAAGCCGCCGTGGGGGCCTTGGACATTGAGGGTCCAGCAGACACGGGGCTTCCAGATGAAGAGGTGGAGTGGAGTTCATCGCCTTCGGAAGACGTTCCTCCAGAGATGCGTGAGTCTGTTGCGGGGGCAACAGACGTGACTGCAACAGAGGAGAGGGTTGATTCCCCTCCTTGTCATGATGCGGGGAGGTCGGCTGTAGCGTTGCCGAGCCCTACCCCAGGCTCAGTAATGGAGGCTGAGGAGGCTGCCGACCGGGAGGTGGCGGCAGAATTGGTCCCCGTGGAGGGATTCGATGATGCGGGGGAGACTCGTCTGTCGAGCCCGACCCCAGGAGACGTGCCCCGCCAGAAAACGGGAGCTGATTTAGTTAGCTTGCCAGAGGAAGGCTCTGCGCTGGTTACAGATCGCGCCTCGGTGGTGGAGGAGGCAGCTCCGGATGCTGATAGTCCCTTTGAGACGGGAAAGGGCAAGGGCTTGCTGATACAAGAGCCCTCTGTTGCTTCTTCGACTTGGGGGACGATATCGACACCCCACCCAACTCCTTCTGCTCTCTTGGCATCTGGCGCTGGTAGAGGAACTCAAGTTCCTGGTGCGGGAGAGTCTGCTGAGGTCGATGTTCAAACCTTGCAGATTGAGATCGGCGGGTCTTCTTCAGGTCCGCCATCCAGGGTAGCTCCTCCAACTCCTGCCATGACACCACAAGTGTTAGCGGATACGGATGAGTACGTGAAATTCATCGTTGAGGCAGTGTATAAGATGCTGCAGAAGGGTGTATCGACAGTGATGAACGCCAATGGGAGTTTCGCGATGGCAAAATCCATGGCGCTTCCACACATCGGTCTGATACGTCTCCACCAGGGCCATGATCATATAGCCGAGATTCTGGAAGCCTCGGTGACTGAGCTGGACCAGCTGCTTTCCGAGTTTCAGCGTATCCAGCGGAATGATCTCTCCGCCCTGATAGACGCAAAAAAGGAGAAGCTGATTGCTGAGATTGAGTCCTCTTATCAGGCCACTGTGAGTGTCTGGGAACGCGAAGTGGCTGAGACTGAAGCTGCAGTGGAGCGGTTGTCTCAGTCCACGCAGGAGAAGGTGGAGTTGCGAGCTGCATTGGACGCTAGTATCGCGGAGGTTGATGCCCAGATTCGTCGCCTTGAGGACCAGCGGGCAGCGACTCTGGCTCAGCAGCGGCAACAGTTGGATGAGAAGCGTAAGGTGGCACTTCTCCTGAGGCCATAGAAGCGATGCGTCAAGAAACTGAACGCCGGGTCCTGGCGACTGTGGAGACTCGAGCGACAGACTTGAGGCATCGGATTGAAGAGCTTTCGGCCAACCCCGGGGATTAGGGATCGTAGTCTCTTCTTTTTTATGTATTTGCAACTCTTGCTGGGGTGGTGTAATCCTTTACTTTTTTTTTTGAAAATAAAGAATACATAGTTTTTGTGGTGTGTTCATTTTTGCTGTCATGAACTTGATGATTTGTGTGGACCTATTATCTTTTGCGTACCTTGGTTTTTAGGTACAGATAATAAGTTTGAGAGAACTGACATGTTTGCTCAGAGGTGATGTGGACGTGGCAAATATGGGATTCGAATGACAGAATCTTCCTACTCAGAGGTATTATGGACGTGGTAGGAATGACTCCGGGGAATACGCGGAACTACTCAGAGTTAATGTGGACTTGGAAGTTCTGCGATCAATGTACGGCAACGCAGGGGTTGTCTGTACGGGATGTTTACTCAGAGGTAATGTGGACGTGGTAAACATGATGGGTAGCGTAGTCTTACGGAGTGTAAGATTCCGCTTTGTAGGACGTAGGGGAACAACTCAGAGGTAATGTGGACGTGGTTGTCCTTCTACTGGAGGATGCCACGGAACAGCTAGGTTCCGGAAGCATATGATTTTGTGGAAGGGAATTGTATGTGAGCCATGATGATTGGGTCCACTGATCCTTTGTGGAAGTACATGTCTGAAAGATGTCAAGAGTAGTACTTCTTTAGGAACTTGCCGTTGATGGGCATCATGAACAAGTCCCCATTGGGTTTAGCGAGGCGGTAAGCACCGTTTGAGTATACCGTCCCTATGATGAAAGGTTCTTCCCACTTGGGCTCGAACTTTCCTGGTGTCTTGTGAGTTAACACCATCAGCCTCCTGACTGCCAGAACCAGGTCGCCTACTTGGAAAGTCCTTTGCTTGACCTTCTTGTTGAAAGCCTGTGATATATGGGCTTGGTAGAGTTCAATGCGTTGTTGAGCTAGGAGACGCTTTTCGTCAAGTGCCTCCAGTTCTCGCAGACGATGACGTTGATTGTCCTCTTCTGTGAGTTGGTTTGTGATTGCTACGCGGAGTGAGGGTATCTGGATCTCGAGAGGTAGTACCGCTTCGCTCCCGTAGACCAGGGAGAATGGTGTGTTTTCTGTCAGGGTCCGTACCATTGTGCGGTAGGCCCAAAGGCATTCGCCGAGCTTTTCATCCCAATCGCGTTTATTGGATGACACGACCTTTTTGAGTAGCCTGACGATAGTCTTGTTGAATGCCTCGGCCAATCCGTTTGCTGCCGGATTGTAGGCGGTTGAGGCCACGTTTTGAATACGATTCTTGTCACAGAATCTGCTGAAAACGTGGCTGATGAACTGAGGACCGTTATCGTGGATAATCCTCCGGGGTACCCCGAAACGGTAGATGACATGGTGCTTGATGAAGTTGACCACCCTGGAGCTCTTCACTTCTGCCAGTGGAACTGCTTCTGCCCATTTGGAGTAGTCGGTGATGGCTAGGATGAAGCGGTGTCCCCTCGATGAAGGAGGGGTGATCGGTCCTACAATGTCCATGCCCCAAGCTTCGAAGGGCCAAGAGGCGACTGTAGGATGTAGTGGTTCTGACGGTGTATGGATGAAGTCTGCATGAAGCTGGCACGCATGGCACTTTTTAGCATAGTCGACAGCGTCAGCGGCCATGGTTGGCCAGTAGTAGCCCATGCGTCGCAGTCGATCCTGCAACTTAGGGCCAGGTTGATAGGCTCCACAGGTTCCATCGTGAGCTTCTCGAAGGGCTTCGGCTGCTTCTTCGTTCGACAGACATCACAGGAGAAGTCTATCATAGGAGCGTCGGTACAGCATTTTAGTAGCTGTATCATAGTAGAATCGAAGGGAGCGCCTCCTGACTGAGACGGCTTCTTTCGGGTCTTCTGGGAGAATTCGGTAGACAGCGAAGTCGATGAACGGGAACCTCCAGTCTCGGACATTAACACCAGCACTTGTTAACATGGCATGGGCCACTTGTGAGCACAGGTTGTTTTTAGGACAGACCAAGTCTCGACCAACTACCGTAACGTAGTGTTGAGTCCTGAGGGGTGCTGCTAATGAGGCTGCGAGGCCAGCCAGAGCGTCAGCCTCCAGATTTTGTAAACGAGGTACATATTCGATGAAGAACTTGGTAAAGGTTGAAATGATGTTCAATACAACTTCATGGTAAGGAACTAGATCTTCATGGCGAACTTCGTATTGCCATCTGACCTGGTTAACGACGAGTTTTGAGTCGCCGTAGGCTTCCAGATGATCTATCCCCCAGCTGTTGTGCCAGCTGGAGTCCCGTGATGAGAGCGTTGTACTCGGCAACATTGTTGGAGCACAGCTTCGAAAGGGAGTAGGCGCGCTGGATGACCAGCTGATCGGGAGAGACCAAGACTACCCCCACACCTGCGATGATTTGGCCTTTGGGGCCAGTTCTTGACGCACCATCGAAAAACACCCGCCAGTCGGAGCTTTCTTCGGTGACGTTTGATTCTTGGACCTCATCCGGGATGTCTTCATAGAGTCTGGAGGACTCCGGGATGGGGTGTGCAGCTAAAAAGTCGGCCAAAGCCTGACCCTTGACGACTTTTTGTGGAACGAACACCATGTTGTATGGTGTTAGCAGGATCGCCCACGTAGCTAGCCGGGAATTTAATGACCCAGGCTTCGTCATGAGAACTCTGAGTGGATTAACTCGGGAGATGACGTGAATCGTCTGACCCGAGACATAATGGCGAGTCTTCTGGATGGTAAATACCAACGCCAAGCACTCCTTTTCAACAGGGTTGTACCGGTGTTCGGCCCTGATCAGTGTTCTACTGAGGTAGTAGATAGCTTGCTCATAGCCTATGTCGCTGTTCTGAGCAAGCAGAGCGCCGAGGGAATGATCCATGGCACGAACGTAGAGGAGAAATGGTTTGTCGGCGACGGGTGCCACAGGACTGGCGGGCTCGTCAAGTAAGCCTTGATGTCATCGAAAGCTTTTTTGCATTCCTCTGTCCAGACGTAAGAGACTCCCTTCTTCATGAGCTAGATGAAGGGTTGACATTTTCCGGAAAGGTTTGCTATAAACCTTCGGATGTATGCCAGACGCCCGTACAGGCCTCGAAGTTCTCGGAGGTTCTTCGGAGGGTCCATGTCAAGGATAGCTTTGGTCTTCTCGGGATCGACATGAATGCCTTTCGCCGTGATAATAAAGCCCAAGAACTTTCCGCTAGAAACCCCTAGGAAGGATTTAGCGGGGTTCATCTTGAGTTGATGTGCTCGCATGAGATTGAAGACTATCTTCAGGTCTCGTAGGTGATCTTCTTTGAGATGGCTCTTGACTGCGATGTCGTCAACATAGCATTCAACTGTCTTACGAAGATGCTGACGGAAAATGGTGCTCATAGCTCGTTGGTATGTGGCACCAGCGTTCTTCAAGCCGAAGGGCATCACTGTGTAGCAGGAAACCCCTTCGGAGTCCTGAATGACGTGTGTTTTACGTCATCGGGGAACATCTTGATCTGGTTGTAGCCCGAATACCAGTCCATGAAAGACATGCATTCGAAGCCACATGTGTTATCGATCATCACGTCGGTAATTGAAAACGGGAACTCGTCCTTCGGGCAAGCAGTATTGAGATCCCTTATCGATACAAACTCGTATCTTCCCATTCTTCTTTGTGACAGAGACAACGTTGGCTACCCAATCCGGGTGTTGTTCTTCACGGATGAAACCGCTGGTCAAGAGTTTGTCCACTTCCTGATCAATAGCGTTCATGATGTCAGGACGAAAGCGTCGCTGTTGTTGTTTGATAGGCTTGGCATCCGGTAAGATGTTGAGCCTATGCATCGCGATCTGAGGATCAAGTCCAGACATATCTTCGTAGCTCCAAGCGAAGACATCGATATATTCTTTAGCCAGCTGGATTAAAGATTCCCGATCTTCTTCTTTTAGGCTTTTGCTGATGAAGATGGGTCTAGAAGAAGATCCATCCCCAAGGTCGATCTGCTCGACCTCGTCTTCGGTAGGGGGTTCGCGTAATTCAAAACGAGACTCCCACTGTTCTCCTAGGCATTGAGCCCAGGGTTCTTCTTCAAAGAATTCTGGCGTTTGGTCTTTGCCTTCATCTTCTTGAGATTGTGCAGATGTCATGTTGGCTGACAGCACTCTCTTAAAGACTGAGCCGATACTGGCATCGGAATCCTAAGTTGATGCTTCGGACGAGTGAGAATGTTCTACTTCTTCTGCCTCCGAACTCTCTGGTGTTGATGGCGGCGTTACTTAGCCCACCCCCCGTCGAGTTCGATGATAGTAGTCCTGCGGCTTTCCTTTAGGTGTTGGAAGCCGGAGAGGAAGACGTCGACCCTTGCCGTAGTTCAGACCTTTGTTGCTTTTTAGGTCGTAACCCATTTTTGGATGAGGTACTTTGCCTTGTCCGTGTACCGATAGACTTGTATTCTGCCGGTATCTGGTTCTGGCTCGAGTGGCGGGAGGTCTTGATGACGCTCAACTTTGCCGAAGATGATGGATTCTTCGTCTCGACTCCGCGGCGGGACTACAAAACAGACCCCTTGGGACGGGATTACTCGATTTACATGATGAACGGTCGTTATTTGTGTTTGCAACGACCGTAGAGCGTTATCTAATGTATACATGGCATTCCAATGTGGAAGACTAGAATAATTAAAAGACACTCTATTATTGATGAAACACGAGATTTTATCCCGCGGGATTACATTGTCCAGAGAGGGTGCATATACATCAGCAGAGATATATTCCCCTAGCTCTTCATCTGTGAGTACAGGGATTGGATCGGGAGAGTCCACCTCAGCTTTGATCCTGGGGTCCGAGAGGGCTATATGGGCCTTCTCCGGCAGCTTGGATGAGACAGATGGTTGCGGCGGCTTGTCTTTAAGACGCACCTTCAGGGGTGCCTCAACTGTGCCTTCAGTAATTGGTGCCTTCCCCTGTAGTTTTGCCATAAGGGGAGCCGATGTTTGAGGCGGCTTTCCCTTGAGCCGTATCTTCAAGGGAGCTTCAATCGGTATTCTACCTGGAGCAGTTGGTACTTTTCCAGGTAGCTTGATGCTCATGGGAGGCAACGTCTGAGGCGGCTTCCCTTTGAGTCAAATTTTTAGAGGAGCGACAGGAATCGTCTCTGGCTCCATGTCGGGCTCTGCTGCCGTTTCTGCTTCATCGTCAGCATCATTGGCTTCCTTCTCGTCAGGTGATTTGTACAAGTTGGAATCAGTGAAGTAGGCTTCAACCCCCTTGAAAGGGTCGATGTCCGCGAACTCCGTCCGGATGATGTCATTGGTGGACACGTATTTCATACATTGGTGGAGTGTGGATGGCACCACCATGTACTCATGCAGCCACGGACGATCCAGCAGGAGGTTGTAGTTGACATCGGCGTCCACGACATAGCAAGTAACCTCAGTTCTGAGGTTACCAATATGGCACTTCAGCCGTATTTTGCCCAGCAGCTCACTCTTGCTGGCATTGAAGCCACTGATTGTGGTGTTGGAGGGCGCCAGACGGTACATTGGGATCCCCAGTGTCGAGAGCAGCGTCTTCGGAATGATGCTGAGGGAAGACCCCGGATCGATCTGAATCCGCTTCACCTTGACAGAACCGATATAACCTGTATAATACAGCGGCCTGTTGTGTCGGTTGTGCTTGAGCAGCATGTCTTGTTGGGTGAAGGTTATATTGGGGATAACCTCATCCGTACAATGACAGTACGCACATGTAGTGGAGAGATCTTCAGGCTGCTTGACCTGACTGATGAAGGACTCAGCATCCTTCAGGGCCTCACAGAGGGCTTCGCGAGTGTCCTTGGAAAGACGGAGAAGCTCAAACAGAGATAGGCGGGCAGGAGTACTGGCAAGTTGTGCCAGTATGTCAAAGTTGTAGGGCTTGGCTAGCCCCGAAGCATTCTCCTTTCGCAGAGGCCTGTCGAAACGAACCTCTACATGCTTCTGCTTATTAGCTGTTGGAGGCTTGGACGAACCCCCTTCTTCGATTGCAGGGACGGTGCAAGGAGGCACCACCTCGACGACAGCTTCGTCGGGTTGGGCGTTCTGTTGTGAACGCGTCTGTACGGGAAGAGCCTCTTCTGCGGAGAAAGAGACCATGCGGCAAGACTTGATCTTCCTGCCTTTGGTTTTGGAGGCAGAGCGTACCTTCGGTTGAGTAACCTCGGAGACGAGATCAGGGTGAACCCATAAGATCTCTTCCCGAGATGTAGTGAGCGGGGTGAGTCCACTCACGTTGTCACGAGTAGGTGGTAAGTTAACCACTTCCATTGTCGCCTTAGGGATGGGGACGACGCCATCTTGTGTTGTGGTCGGCGGCAAGGTGCCGAACTGGAGTGACACCACGTTGGCTGAAACCGTCTTCTCCTCGTAGTCGACGGAGATAACATCCGCATTGATCATACGCTGGATATAGTTTTTGAGGACGTAGCAGTCCTTGGTTGGGTGTCCGACAAACCGATGGTAGTGACAGTACCTCGGATTGTCCACTTTCCCAACCTCGTCGGGACGCTTCGGGTCCGGCAATTTGATCTTGTCACCCTGCTTCAGTATCTCGAAGAGTTGCAGGGTGTCTTCATCGTTGAAGGAATAAACCTCCTTTGGCCTTGGTACAAGTGGAGGCTTTTGAGTGGGTGCTGATGCACCTTTTGAGGCATTGACAGTCAATGCTTGTTTCCCCTTCGTCTCTCGTCCGGGGTTGTTTGTTGCAGGCCGTTTCTCCTTGTCCTCAAAGGCAGGGAAACTAACTACCAGAAGGCGAGCATTGGACGCCTTCTTTTCTGCTGCTTCTATTTCGATGATCAAGAAACTCCAGTCGGGAGGAGGAGTAGAGTTGAGCCAGAGTTTGATTGCAGGCAGCATGTTCATGCTGCAGAAGGAGAGGAGTGCATGTTCTGGCATGCCCGGGGGCAGTCTGAAGTAGGCCTGTCGGAAGCGCTCGATGAATACTCGAACTGTTTTCTTCTCCTTCTGGCGTATCTCTATGAGGGACGCCATTGTCATGTCCTTTCCGCCGTCGTAGAAACGGTCGAGGAAAAGGCGTGTCAAGTCATCGAAGGAATATATGGAATTGTCGGGGAGGCTGCAGTACCAGTCGTATGCCACTCCTTTCAGTGCCCCGACAAATATGCTGGTGAGTAGCGCGTCCTCCTTCGGAAGATGTCCTGTTTGGGACTGGAAGTACGTCAGATAGCGACACGGAGAGTCCTTCTCGTCGTATGGCATTAATGTTTGTGGTTTATTTTTAGGAGGATAAACCACTTTGTTCCAATCGAGGGGATAAGGTTGGGGGATGCCCATCTTTTGGCGCTCCTCTTGTCTATTCTTGGACTCAAAGCGCTCGCGCAAGTCCCTGATTATCTCCACCACGTCTTCCGTGGAGCTGGGAGTTGGGGAATGTGGTACCGCCTGGATTTGAGCATTTGATGGCTCCGACATCCGAGGTGCTTTGCGGCGATCCGTATCCAAGGATACCCGTTGAAGGGGTACACTTGATTCTCCATTGGCCCCTGGGTCAGGACCAGTAGACGGTGCCCTGGCCAAAACCGACCGTATCTCAAACACTGCTTGAGTCAGTGTTTGCATGGAGGCAGAGAGGGTTTTGAGTCCTCCCTCCAGGGTATCCATGCGCTGGACGAGGTCTGCTGGTGGCGCATCCGACTCAGTGTCACCCCCAGTCATGTAGACTGTCATGATACGGCTGGAGTCGGATGGCTCGGTTGAGGCTTCGCTTTCGGCCTCACTCTCTTGTAATGGAGTTGTTGTTCCCGGAGCTTTGTCTTGGCTACCCCCAGCTATGTTCTGGAGGACTTCTTCGTCTTCGAGACTCAGATCTGCAGGGGCTAGACTACCCCCAACTATGTTTTGAAGGACACCCTCGTCTTCGGGAGAAGTATCCGTAAGGGCCTGATTACCCTCAGTCCTATCTTGAAGGACTTCTTCGTCTTCGAGATGCAGATCCACAGGGGCTAGACGACCCCCAGCTACGTCCGGAAGGCTGACTTCGCCTCGAGGATGAAGATCCACCCCAACTGTGCTTTGGAGGACACCTTTGTCTTCGAAAGGAGGATCAACAAGGGCTTGACTACCCCCAGCTTCATCCAATATCTTTTTCCTCCCCCGAGTGCCTTCGAACACTCCGGAGGACGAGACGGTTGTCTTGGTTTTCCTCGGCTGGCTCTTGGACGAGGAATTGCCAGTCGCCTTTCGGACTGACGAGGAGTTAGAGATTACATTGCATGAAGTAACCTTTAGTTCTGGCTCCTCTTTTGTTGACACCTTCTTCCCGAGGCAACGTCGGAGGGGTGTCGAAGATTGCAGCCGCTGGAATACCGACTGTCTTGGTGGGACTGCTGCCTTGTAACAGCAGTTGATGGTGACTACAGCACAAGTGTGCCCTGTGAGGGGCGCATCGTGCTTATCAGTCGACTCTCCTGACCGACGTTTGTGAGTGATCACGTTACGTAGGTCGTTGGAGGAGAGTGCCACCTTCGCACCCCCTTAGGCGCATGGCAAGGCCAAGTGCCGGGGTGGTCAAGTGAATGCTGCGCCCCCTGATCCAACACCAAACAGGCGCTCAGATCAGTAGTGGGGGAACAACATTTAAAGTGACTTGAACGAACCTCAGACGCACAACCAGAGGAGGCGCGGGAGTTCAAGACCACTGGGTTTGCCTCGCTCGACTTGGTTATGAACGCAACAGATGCGCCCAAGTGAGACAAGGACTTTGAAGGTCGGCTCATTTCTGGCGCAGAAGCACCTGAGTCGACCTTATATAGCTTACCATTAGCAGCGTGCATAATTGTGAGCGCATGCTTCTGGCTTGCTGCTGGCATAGCACGTTTGGGGTGCATGGCCCGTGCTGCCTTGGACTTCTTCGTACTAGGCCGCTGGGGCGCGTAGTACTCAGAATCTAAATTCTCCTTGCCACTACAGCGAGTGAGTCTGTCAAAGACAGAGACCTTCTGTGGCTCATAGGAGGTGATACGCGGGACATTAGCTGTGCCCCTGCTCCGTTGACGCATCTTCCTCGCCTGAGAGGGAGATGGCTGGGGAATGTGGTCAGTCGCACATTTCTCCGAGAGATGTGCTGCACAGGTGGACGCATCTTGGTTGCTGAAGACGTCAGCAGGAAGGGAAGGCTAGATCGGCACATCCCCTTCGGTGGTGGTGTCAGAGGCGTCGACCTTGCGCACCCAGATTTGGCGAGTCTTCTTCGGCTTCGACAGCCGCTTCGAAGGACTCGTACTGCCTTCAGAAATGAACTCCTCATACGCCTGTTGATTGAGGCGTACGACCAGCGTCTTGTGGGAGGAGCCAACCTTCACGTCGTCGGATTGCGACACAGCTTTCTCGGTAGAGGAGAAAGAGGTCCCCAGTAGAGTCGTCAACTTGTTTGCCATTAAAATCTTTTGATGTAATTTCAATACAAACAGAACAGTGTTACAATGTAGGACTTAGACGTAGTCCTAGGAGTACACTTTTGTTTATCTGGGTCCCTTGTGCCGATGGAGCGAGTGGTAATACGTTGACTCCGTTGACGATCTGACGACGGTTATCGGTTCTCTGAAGGTCTGGGTTGCTCTAGGTGCAGGAGCTTGCGGAGAGGAAGAAGACGTTGAGTGTCTGTATCTGCCTCTGTGGTTGTGCGATGTCTCTGTCTGTCTATGTATGTTCGTGTGTGAAAGAAGGAAATGATCCCTCTATTTATAGTCTGCAGGCTGGCTGCTCATACGTGCATATGTAGGATGTACCTGGACGCGGGGACGCCACGTGGTGATTGCTGATGGAGGCGCATGGACGATGCACCCTGATTGAAGAGTTGAATTCTTTATGCTGCTGTTGTGGGTTGGCACGTAGTAGGGGGAGAATTTTTCTGTTGCTGAGATCTTGGGTGAATCGAGTCAAAGGACACGTGTCGTAGGCCCATGGCTCGGAGATCTCGGATTTGGTAGAGAATGATCTGGTAGGATGCGCCTGGGATTGGACGCATGAGGAGACTTTGGCTCGTAACCTTTGGGAGTCACGAACCATTCGGGACGCATGGCTTTTGAGGCGCATGCGAGGCTTCAGTAGTGACTTTACTTCTGTCTTTAGGGATCAGAGAAAAGTCTGAGGCGCATGGCTTTTGAGGCGCATGCAGAGCTTTGGGCGCATGGCTGCGGAGGCGCATACGAGATGGTTGGACGACCACGTAGTTGTAACCGTCGGAGGGAAGTAATGATGATGCTGACGTCGGCGATGCTTCATTTTCTGAAAAAGCTGTCAACTGCAGTCTTCGGGGGACGTGCTGCCAACTCTGTCAGACTTCAGCATTTAATGTTCTTTGACAGGTGATAGGTTGTTGAGTGGGCGCATCGATCGACGTTCTACTAGGCGTATGGGGCCGTATGGAGGCGCATGCTTGTGAAGCACTTGGTGCTGAGGGGCGCGTCGATGTGATGCGCGGTCTGACCGGCGCATCCACTCTGCTTGACACGTCTTTTGGTACGACTGTTACATTCTTCGAGTGCTTTAAATAGCCGTTTTTGACTTGGCTGAATTTGAAGCGTCAGGTTCATCCATTTAATGCAAATTCATTGCACGGGATTCGGAGAGCCAGCCACTTGGCACATGGGTTTGATTTACCCGGCCTATAAATAGTGGCATGGAGACGGTTTGCTTCTCGTTCTCTCACGTCCTCCCGAAATGAACTTGTTTACTCGAGCACATTCTGTTGACGAGATGCTCCCGAGGGTGAAGATGCGACGCAATGTCTTCATTGATGCACTTGAAGGTGACTGTTACATCCAAAAATCGGAATCGAGGGCTTCCGAGGCAGACGGACGTGCCTGTTGCATCCAAAGATCGGAATGCTCGAGCCTCGTCTCCGTTATGCGGGAAGAGCCGCAGATCGGAATTGCGGTGCTGCGGCTTTGGGGGCTCTTTCTTCTGTCAGAGTGGGTGTTGCCCATTCTGGTTGTGTTGAAAGCTGCTCCTTTAGCCGCGGTTTCGATTGCGGTCTTCCTTGGTCTTTGGAGGCTCTTTCGAAGCCTCCCCTGGCTACAGGTTGACTTGCGGTGCTCTTCTCTTCCTCGATTTGGGGAGCTGTTCCTCCAGCTAGAGGGTTGATTGTCACCCTCCTTCTGCTCAATAAATGCTTCATTGGTCGAAGCATTAGACGCATGAGCCTGGCTGGAAGGGTGGCACATAACTGAGCTGCTGAAGGGATGCACATAACTGAGGATGAAGGAATGTGCATAACTGAGGATGCACATAACTGAGGATACACATGACTGAGCTGCTGAAAGGATGCGCCCGGCTGAGAACGCATGGTGGGATGCGCCTGACTGAGAGCGCATGGTGAGATGCGCCTGTTCAAGAGCGCATGATGACTACTGCGCCTGGCTGTAGACTTAGGGTCTTTTCTTTTTGTAGAAGTTCTCCTTTGTACAGCCTTTTCTAGACATGTAATAGACTTTTATATGCAAATAAAAATCCTCTTTCAATGTCTATACTTTTGTTTTGCTGTGTCAAGTATTTTGTCTGAGCTCCCTGGCGCATGTAGTGTTTGGCGCATAGGATTTCTGGTCGTGAAATTCCATGCTTCTACAAGACCCCCTTCAAAGTTTTTAGAACTTTTTTTCAAGTTTTGGAATACTTTGAATAAGAAGCATGGTGGTTGGGGCACATGACTGTTCGGGCGCATGGATACTACGCGCATCAGTGATGGGGCACATGCTCCTCTCAGTTAATGCAAATGATAATGCCTCGATAACCAAAAAGATTAATGATGATCTTTTTGGATTTATTTGCAGTTATCTCCTCGCAGAACCCGAGGCGGCGGCTGAGGTCACACTTCATCGGTTCACGCATGCGACTGAACCTATAAATAGGCGTGAGGTGAAGAGAGAGAGAGTTCTTCCTCTCTTTTGCTTTTGTCTTTTAGAGTTCTTCATCGAAAAACCCTAACTTTTCTCCCCTTAAGGAATGGCTCCCAAGACTCCTCATGGCGGTGCTGGCAAGGAAAAGGAGCCTGCGAAGTTCGCCGAGGAAGACGCTCCTGTCACCATTGTGACTCCGGCCGACGTTCGGCCTGCAGTGACGGGTGGGTGTCGTCTTTTCCATTATTATTTTCTTTTTAACTCAGACGCGTTTTGGATCATACGGCTGAGTTGGTGTGCTCTAACTCTTTGTTGCCGAAGCGCATGGGTTTAGGCCCTGATTATGCGCCGAGGTTTAACTGTTAACGCGCATGGGTTTACACCCTGATGATGCGCCGAAGCTCCACTGCTGATGCGCATAGGTTTACACCCTGATGATGCGCCGAAGCTCCACTGCTGATGCGCATGGGTTAAAACCCTGATGATGCGCCAGGCTGCTTGACACACTTTGTCTTCTTAAAGCCTCTTTCCTGACTTTTGTTTTTGTTGTGTCAGTGTTGATGACTATCCCATTGCTGAATGAAGTTCTTTTGGATGCTTCTATTTGTCAAATGGGAGTTGATTTTGACGAGGAGGTTATCAACCCCGCGAAGGATGCTATCCTGCTGAATCAACCTCCTGAGAGAATGCTACAAATCCAGAATCAGTCGCCGGTTTTCCTCCAGAGTATGATGGAGAGCAGAAAACTGGAATCTGCTGAGTCTGAGGATGTGACCTTCTTAAAACCTGCCTTTTTGTTCGGTGACCGACTGATCTCCACCGAGGCGAAGATACTGAAGATCAAAGAAGACTGGTTCTTCTCTGCGAAGGGCAATGGTTCTGTATATGCGACAACTTGAACGCCAGTTTCCACTGACGGCCTTCTACCGTTTAGCTTCCAAGAGGAGGATGCCCTGGGAACTTAAACTTGAAGAAGCGACAAGAAGTGCTGCCTTTATTTCTTCTTTAGACCAAGTTGGTTAATGAGTCTTGTGCCAAGAGTCGAAAGTCTGTCTTCCACCACACATAGTATGGAAGATGAAATCCTTTGAAGTTGAATGGATTCCCTGAAATCTACAAAGTGATGGACTTAGAGATGAATGCAGTAACTACCATATAGTAATGTTATATGACAAAATTCATAACATAGTTGTATTTTTGTATAGTTCTTGAATGTTTGTGATGTACAAATTGTGTTTTTAATAAAATAAGGTCATTTTGTAAAGTGTTTGTTTCTGTTATATTCTTTGCATATTTGTTCGGAGTAATAGACAAAGGGAACATACAATGGAAGCCAAAATATAATTGTAAATAAAAAATTTGGTACTAAATTTTTATTATGATCAAACCGTTATTTCTTAACAATTTTTTACTATCAAGAAAGACCTTTTTTTTGTATTGTTTTAACATTTTTTGTAAACATTGTAAACTTCATTTACTATACATTGAAATCGTTGTTGATATTACAATCACAACATACAAATAGTATTTACAACGTTTGACAAACATGACTAAATAACATATACAATATTTTTCAAAAGTTGTATAAACTTTTTTTTACAATATTTTTACATTGTTGTACAAAATCTACGCACAACATTTACTAAATGTGGTAGTTATTGTTTCTACCATAGCTTTAGAACATTATTGAAATTATATTTACAATACTTGTAATTTATTTTAAAAAAGTATTTTTGTAATACTTGAAAAACGTTATAGAAAGGTTTTTCGTCATATTTTATAAATTTCAACAATGTTTGTAAAATATTGTGGAAAAAACTTCTATGATGTCTTCACAATGTTTGGACGAATGTTGTGGAAAATATCCCCCCTTTTACAACCCTGGATATAACAACCTTCTATTAAACGTTGTTAAAGTCCTTTTACAATATTTTTTCAACGTTGTAAAATAGATTTTTTCTTGTAGTGATTATTCCAAGTTAAGGTAACTTAGATTTGTTAGTTAGATAGTTAGAGATTAGTTAGATATCATAATGTTAAGGTATGATATCCTAGATGTTAGTTTAGAGTTAGATAGTGGTAGGTATTGGTTAGGTAGGTTAGTGTCTTGGTATCTTAGGATACCTAGAGTAGTTTTTCAAGGTAAATGTTATTTACCTTGGTAGGCAGGGTAATGAGGAATTACCTTAGGATGAGGGTAAGGTGTTGGAATACCTTAGCAAGGTATTTGAGTTACATAGGGTATGCTAAGGTATTGGTTAGAGGCTAAGGTATAGGTTTACCCAAGTTAAGATATTGGACCCAAACCAAGGTATTGGTATTGGGATACCAACATTACCAAGGTATATGGTATCTTGGTAGGTAAATGTTAGGAATAGGATACTTAGACTAGTTTTGACCTCGTTTGACCATGGTTGACTATTTTGACCAAAAGTCAACACTTGGCCTAGAAATGACTAGAACTTGACCAGAGTTGACCAAAAGTCAACTGTGAGTCAACCATTAGCCTAGTTTGACTTAGATTGGACTAGGAGTTGATCAGTTGACCAAAAGTCAACTGTAAGTCAACTTTTGACCTAGTTTGACTTTATGTGAGCTAGTTTGACTTTGTATGACCTAGTTTGACTTAGTGTGACCTAGTGTGACCTAGTTTGACTGAGCTTGACATAGATTTGCATATCATACACTAGAAATCATGCCTAATACTATTAAACCCTAATTTATATTTCATCTTAGGGTCTGCAACATCACTCTGAGCATCAATTCCATTTGACAGCTCAGGACCGCAGGCGAGTACATTCACTGATAGTTTTCATTGTCTTGATATCTATTATATCCGATTCAGTTGTAGTATTTTACTTGATTCTCGATACGAGGATACACGGACTAGTATACGTTGGATCTCGTCATGCGTTATTATTCCTGGTTTACCTGGTATATGAGTACATTGTTCGATCTTATTTTTTGTACTTGTATAAACACCGATTTGGGAGTGGCTGGCCTCCTGCTATTTAAATCCCGTGTCATGACGTGTCATGGTTGGATCCATTATACTACTCGGAGATAGGGAGTTATTAGAGGTTATATGATTATTACCCCCACTTGTTACTACTTGTGCATAGGTCCACCCTCACCACACGTAGGGTATAGCCTGACTTGATAATACTTGTGCATAGGTTTCCATTTGGCTGGCCTGATCCTATATACTACTTGTGCATAGCCGGTCAAATGGAACAGCCTGATCTTGACCC
Source organism: Iris pallida (assembly GCA_029216955.1). NCBI lineage: Eukaryota > Viridiplantae > Streptophyta > Magnoliopsida > Asparagales > Iridaceae > Iris > Iris pallida. The sequence goes on along the minus strand of JANAVB010033820.1, from coordinate 8,876,397 downwards.
AAGCCGATCACATAACGTCCTAATACTCAAGGTACTATTTATAGTTACATTGTACATCAAATATTCATGTACTATTCTACTTTCATGTATATTACACCCTGACATGATATCATGTTATATATATCCTATTTATATTTTAGTCTTGATATTTTATCTTGTATTCCATTACAATTGTCTATTATAGCATTTGTCAATTCAATGGAACTGTTGTTGGTGTTTGTACTTGCTCATTATCCTGACAGGATAACCCCGTTGATGTTTACAGAGGATTTATGGGCGGACTGCTCGACCTATTATGGGTATGGCATAGATGGGGAGTACAACCTGGACATTCCTGTTGGGTCGGTGCCCATTGAGGACGCACCGCCTGCTCTAACCTAGACTAGTTAGGTTTGACTGGACTGCGTTCCAGCTTATTATTTTATGTTGTAGTATATATATTTTTGGGATTGTATAATATTTTAAACTCTGAACTTCTGGTTGTGACTCTGTGACTTGTATCTATTTCCAGCTTTTGCTATTTCAATCATATCTTTATCACATCGTGCTTATCTTCCCTAGATGTCATGTGATTGAGTTATATATATTCCTCCGTGCGGAGGTGACAGGTACATATATATATTGTTGATGTTAGATTTTATAGACGACCTATACAGCGTTCTACCGCCGACACTGCGACGTAGGCTAGACGTACCCACGTGCTCCTGCCCCTAAATAGGGTGCGGGTCATGACATATCAGGTCTAGTAATAGTAAGATAAATTAGTCTCCCTAGTAGACGTTGGAACTGCTCGATATTCTGAAAAGGTGTACCTTTGGAACTTAATTTAATAGAGGTATCTACAGGAGTTGGAACTGCTTTAGTCCCAAGTTTTCCAATTTTCTTTAGCAAATCCAAGCAGTATTTACGTTGGTTAAGAAATAAACCTTTACGTGAGTAGGCAATCTCCATACCTAGAAAATATTTTAGACTTTCCAAGTCCTTTACAGCAAATCATTGCTGCAAATGAGATTTGAGTTCCTTGATCTCTTCCTTATTGTTCCCTGTTATGATAAGATCGTCAACATATACAAGTACAATTGTTACACGGCTCTCCTTCTTTTTAACAAGTAATGATGAATCATTGACACTTCTTTTGAAACCATTCGTTACAAGACCTGAACTGAGCTTAGCATACCAATGCCATTGGTGATTGTTTTAGGCCATATAAGGCCTTTTGTAGTTTACATGCCATCATCGGTTGGGCTTCACATGGGTGTCCTGGAGGCAACTTCAAGTAAACTTCTTCTACTAAATCACTATATAAAAAATATATTTTTAATATCCATTTGATATAATTTCCATTCATAATTTACAGCAACCAATAATAAACTTGAATAGTGCTCATTTTTGCAACAGGTGTAAAGGTCTCCTTATAGTCTATTCCATAAGTTTGTGTAAATCCCTTAGCCACCAACCTAGCTTTATGCCTTTCTACTGATCCATCACTGTTGTATTTAATTTTATATACCCATTTGCAACCAACAAGTTTTTTTTTCTATAAGGCAATTTTACTATTTCCCATGTTTTGTTATCGGCAAGAGCTTGAAGTTCTTCTTCCATTGCTTTTTGCCACACTACATGAGCATTGGCTTCATGAAAATTGGTTGGTTCAGTAACAATTTTGCTAAGAAAGGTATGATAAGAAGGAGAAATGGAGTCATAAGATAAATAATCTTGTATAGAATTAGAAGAAGTATGATAGGAGTAAAAGTTCCATAGTCTTGTTGAAGTTTGTCGCTCTCTAGTAGATTTGTGACGAGTAGGCTCGATATCAGAAGGTGGTAGAGTATTAGAGGTATGAACAGACACATCATCAACAACCGGTAATGGTGTGAGTGTGTTCCCTCCTGCGGCACAGCACTACTTGAGAAATCATCAACAACCAGTAATGGTATGTGTATGCTCTCCCCCTGCGACGAATCACTACTTGAGAAAAAAAGTATGTTCTCAGAAAAAATTCATATTACTTGAGATAAAATATTTTCATGATGTCGGGTCGAGGCATTTATAGCCTTTTTTGTAGAGGAGTAGCCCAAAAAATGCATTTTATTGCTCGAGAGTCAAGTTTATCTCTTTGGATAGGTAAAACATGAACAAAACAAAGACGCCCAAAAACTCTCAGATGAGAAATATTTATTTTATGCCCTTTTAGAACTTCTATTGATGATCTAAAATCAAGGATTCGACTCGGAAGTCGATTTATTAAGTATGCAGCCGTGAGAACACCACGTGACCAGTATCGTTTAGAAACATTCATTTGATGCATCAGTGTCGTGTGACTTCTAAAAGGTGCCGATTTTTTCGTTTTGCAACTCCATTTTGTTGTAAAGTGTCAATGCAACTTATTTCATGAATGATGCCCTCCTTCTGAAGATGGTTATCAAGAAGAGTCATAGTGTACACAGTACCATTATCAGAGCGAAGAATTTTAATGCGAGCAGAAAATTGAGTGAGAAATATGGATTAAAAAATTTAAAAAACTGACACAACTTCATTTTTATGTTTGAGTAAATAAATCCAAGTGGCTCTTAAAAAATCATCAATAAATGTTACATAGTACTTAAAACCATCATAAGATTCGGTTGGGGCAGGTCCCCAAACGTTAGAACGAATTAATTTAAATGGTGCAGCAGTAACATTGGTCGAGGTACCAAAAGGTAAACGAGTCTGTTTAGAAAATTGACATACCTCACAAAGGTTATTTTGAGCAACAAAATGAGAAAAAATACTACAAAAAATATCCTTATTTTACAACGATTTTAGTGCAACGCTTATATGGATGTTGTTGAAACTATAATTTGCAACGGTTGCGTAACGGTTGAAATAACTGTTTCTAAATTAAATATATTTACAATGGTTAGAGATTAACCATTGCCTAATACACTTTTTACAACAGTTCGTAAACGCTTGCAAAACATTTTCTCCTTTACAACGGTCAAGAAACAGTTTTATGAAAGTGTTGTCAAAGTGAGTTGAATTAGCAACGATTTTGTAAGGGTTTTAAGTATTTGTTACAAATTTATTAATATTTTGCAACGATTACATAAAGCCTTATAAAAAGTCTCATTGTTAGCAACAGTTGCGCAATAATTTTTGCAATCTATTGTGAGTGGACTTATTATTTATAATGATTGTGCAACGATTTATGCTATTAGTTGCATTTTTTTGTTAAATAACAATGTTTATGATAACCATTGTCAAAAGATAAACAACTATTACAAAAATATTAATCTCGCAACAGTTTGTTTATAGCCATTGCAAATTCAATTTCCAATTTAAATTTTGTTTATACACAATAGGGATTTAAGCATTAGAATTACTCGTATTAATTGGTTCCTTGTTTGCTAACAAAAGAATTAGATAATTAATATTTAACATCGATCCAAAATCTTCAATTGATAAAAATGATATAAGTACATATATATTATATATATAAGTATTTACATGCAAATGAGCCTCTAGCCTAGTGGTAGAGAGGAGGCATGTGATCTAGGAGGTCGGGAGTTCGAGCCCCAATGGAGATTAAAAAAAAGTATTTGATATTGACCGTTGCCCATTATCCGCAATAATTTTTAACCGTTGCATGAAATATTTTAGGCAACAGTTATCAACCATCATGCATTACTCAATATTTACAATGGTTTGTTAATCGTTGCCAAATATATTATTGACAACGCAATGTAACTGTTACGCATTAACGTGAGATCCGTTGCATAATATGTTATTTGCAACTATTTAAAAAAATATTGCAAAAACCTCATATAACTGTTGTAAGGGGAATCTGAAACGCTCGAATTTACAATGGTTGTAATAACTGTTGTGGATTAATTTTGCAAGGGGTTATATAGTTTTTACAACAGTTTTTGATCGTTGTAAGAAATCCTAGTTTCTTGTAGTGAATTATGGGATAACAAGCGAGCAGACGAGTGTGCTAAACGCTTATGCCAGAGGGTCATTGATTGAGAGACAAAAGTTTGAGGTGCACTTCTCAAAACATAGAGACCATGAGATAATACTCCTAATCGTCCTCCCCATGACTCGATCCTGAAAAACAACATCAGAAGGGGGAAAATGACATTATAATTCAGATTGTTAGTAACTTTAGCAACCAAAAGCAACTTTGAAAGAAATGACGGTATATATGGAGCATCGGTCATAGGGTGGTGATGAAAAAAAAGATAGTTTTCCTGATCCACGAACAGAAATAGTAGTGCCATTAGCTATTGACACCGTTTCTTTGTCCTGTGAAATGAAATGTAAAAGGGAACTCATATCATTTGTCATATTATCTGTTGCACCAGAGTCAATAATCCAATCTGATGCCTGAAATAATGAGGAAGTGAGAGCATGGAGATTACATGTCATATAGGTAGATGGCTCGGAGCAAGATTCAATATTACTAAATTTTTGAAGTAGCCTGGTCAGTTCTCCAACCAAACTTTTGTCTTCAGATCCGAGTATAGTAGTGTTATTAGCCACAGATGTAGTGGCATTGTTAGCCACTCCTCGTTTCGGATCTTTTGTGGGTCTGAGATGTGGATAAAGATCCCAACATCGATCCTTCGTATGATAGGGTTTATGGCAATGTTCACATAGTCGTCGTGAGGAGCCAACCACTTCGTTATTTGAGCGTTTTTCAGCTTTACGATTGCCTACCACTAATGCACTTGATTCTGAGACTTTTAGTCTCACCATCCATTACCAACCGACAAGTTTATTCCTTATGGATGATAGAGCAAACTGCGCTGTGAGATGAAACTTCGGCACCAAGAAGTATTTGTCCACGTAGGACCTCATATTCTGGTTTAAGACTTGCGAGGACCTGAAAAACTGTCTTGCTTTGTACGTTCCTAAAGAACTTTGAGATCAGTAGTAGGAGGACGATAAATAATAAGTTCATCCCACATACCTTTCAGTTTTTCGAGATGTAATCCCACCTCCCAAATTTTAATAATATTTTCATAACTCCCTTGAATTATTTTTCTTCACTAATTTAAAGTAGCTTTATTAATTCCTTTAGGCCTAAAACTGTTGGGCTTTCTTGGCCCAAACTCTAAACTGTTAAATTGCTCAAGCCAGGCTTCCTTCTCTTCTCTAATCTGCTGCTTAGAAATGGAGATAACAAATTCAAAGCTCCTCACCGTTTCTAAATTTTCCCGCCATGACCTAGCTGGGGGGGGACCCCAAATTCCTCAACAACCGATAAATAGATATTGGCCTCGTACTAGTTGTTTACATACTAGTTGTTTACATTTCTGTTTCGATTGCTCGTCCTTTCCAATTTTGTCGTTCTCTTTCTTCTCGAGCTCAACCACAGATCTGCAATGGCGAAGGAGACAGCAAATTGATGAGGACTCTGCTGCTGACTTGGACGAAGACTGGTGTTTCCTGAGGATTCTTCACTCCTTTGATTCGTCGTCTCCTCTAATAACTCAAATGCTTGGTAAGAACTTTTCTGTAATTTTTCAATTTTCTGGATCCAATTGAAGATTGATTGACCTAAATTTGTTCCTCTTCTTGCATCGACTAAGGTCTGGATGACACGGATCAGTGGACGAATCGATTAGTGGTTGTCTTTATCTTTTAGCCAATCGAAGTGAGTATTGCTATCAACTCCTGGATTTGATCGATTTTCTTGGTTTATGATCGGATCTCCATCTGAACTAATTGATCGATTCGATCGATTTTCTTTCACAAATTGTTCAGATCTGAGGATTTTAGATCAGAGATTGACTCGATCTGTTCGTTGCCTCCATCAAGCACCAGATTAAGTAAGTTGAGATCTGAGGGATTCTTTTAATTTATTTTAGTTGTGGATCGAACTTCGAGAGTCGATCTAGTGATAGATCAAAGTTAGTTTAGATTTTTGTGGTACTCTATTTTGAATCAAATAGTTGTTCGACTAATTGTTTTCTTGAAGTTTTTGGTTATGAATTATTGTGTTTTGTTGAGCTGTGGTAAGGAGGATTAATTAACTCCTTTTTATAATCTTGGGTTGGATCGGAACAGGACTTGAAAGTTGGGATAAGCGAGGTTGTGTCAAAAGCTATTTCCAGTTGAATTCTCCAGGTAATGTCTGAACATCAATCTAGTTGAATCCCTAAATGTTTTAGCTCGATCTCTCCTCACTACTACAAAAATAGATAACAATGATAGCTAAATATGTTAATTGATGACATTTGTTTGATCGTCATCTATGAAGGGGTCATCTTTATCATTAGAAAGCAATGACAGCTCAACGCACGACATTTTTATTTATAAAAGATGACTTTTATGTGTCATCTTTATTTGGAAAAGATGACTTTTGTGTGTTATCTTTATCGATATTAGATGACTTTTATCATGAAAAATCAATGACAACTAAACACACGTCATTTTTATTTATAAAAGATGACTTTTATACGTGTTCTTTATTTACAAAAGATGACTTCTATGCATCATCTTTATTTACAAAAGATGACTTTGATGCATCATTTTTATGTACAAAAGATGACTTCTATACGTCATCTTTATTTTTTTTTAAATTACATTTATCATAAGAAATCAATGACAGCTCAATACACGTCATCTTTATTTGTAAAAGATGACTTTTATGCGCCATCTTTATTTACAAAAGATGACTTTTATTCGTCATTAAATTCCATTATTTTTATAGCTCCAATTTTTTCACCCGTATTCCACAATTTGTATTTTGTGTACAATATCCCATATAAGAAAAATAAACACTTAACACCAACAATTTTTTTTATTTCATAATTATTCAAAATGCCAACATTGAACTATACAATATTATTTCAGTCTCAAACGTTCACAATATAAATTTACAATACTTCTGAAATTTTCTAATGCGTCATTTTTTATATACGGTCTTCATTAACAATATACGGGATAAATTTGGCCAGCTCTCGCCTCATTCCATCAATTTCTCTGACAGAGTAATCCTTTCTCCCAGTAAACTACAAAAATAAACATAAAATCAACTTGTTTATCATGTTATACCAATACAACCAATATTACATTAATATATAGAACAATCTCAACAGCCAACTTACCATATTTTCTGCTAAAAAACCTAAATGAAAACTTACCTTCACACACTTTCATGTTAGACTTTTTCAACCCATCTCCCTTTGAGCAAGCCATATCTTAAAAAGTGTTGATGTACTCCAAAACCATATAGAATCAAGGAGGAATTACAAACTAACTGAGCTCATAAATGCAATGTTGTATTGGATTAAACTAGATGAACCTAAGAAATCACATGATAAAATAAAGTGTTGATGTATTGAATACACTAAAGGCTCGAGGTACAAAGCTTTTAGCAAATAATTCTAAATTTGTTATATGATCAATGTCGAACCCAGTGGCCATAGCACGTGCAAAGGCCATCCCCTGTTCTTTCCGCAGTGCAGTTTTGCGGGTCTCCAGTACTTTTAGAAGCTGAAGCCTACAACATGAAGATGGCCAAGATAAACATCAACCTTAAGAAAAGGTTATTATTGAAGTACATTTGTGCACATTTTGAAGTACATGGTTTAAGCTGCACAATTTTGCATTCTAAGCACAGAAGACCCTCGTATCTCTTCCTTCTCTATCTCATAAACGCATGAAGCAAACTAGTCCACATAGCAGAATATAATTGTATTTGTATATTTAAAGTGCATACTTAAACTGGAAAAGCCAATAAAAGGATGCATTAAGTTCTCTTGTGCACACCTTGAACTATCTTCTTGCATGATTGATCCCATTGATAAGCGTCGACGTGAGCCATTCCACATTGAAAGAAATATAATCAGACCGATCCCATGTGAAAATAAGAGATGCAGTTAAATGTGTTCCTATACCTTAAACATAATTCTAGCCTTTTCCTTATGGGCATTCTATGTGCATCTATTTCCTGCAAACAACTATGCAACATTATGGAGATAATAATCCTAATACAAGGAATGAAGAAAACAAAATTTGAAGTGAGAGACCAAGAATATTGTGGGTTGTTGAAATAGTTTATGAGACGAAACATTGCTATCCACACAGAGACACAAACTCGTAACTCTACAATGATTTGTTGATGTACAAAAAATGTAGCAAAGGAAGACTACTTTTACAAAAAAAAAAAGGTTTTGCTTTGTTGCAGACTCCAACAGTAAGAGAAAATTTCCTCTACTCCTAAGGGACATTTTCACAAACAGAGAGAGTACCGTGTCGAGGTCTACTATCCAGTGGATCAGCGGACGTCATGTCGACTTAAGGACACGACTTAAGGGTTCAGCTTTAGCCAAGGGCGGAACCAGGATTTAAGTTTACCCCGGGCTGAAGTTAAAATACACTAAAAAATATACACATAAAAAACAAAAAAATAGTTGATGTTTCTTCTCCAAGTTTTTTCTTGAAGAACGAAAAAATAGTTTTCATTTTTTTGGTTCTTGATTTTCCATCCTAATAAAGTAGAAAGAAAGTAATGAAATTAGAACTATTAATGTGCTTTCTTGGTTCAAGTTTAGTTTTCAAATTAATGTGGGGCAACAATACTCAAATCCAGGATTCAAAAGGAAAGACCTACAAAGTGATTCTTCATGTCATGTCATCCAAATCTTTGAACTTGTTTGTTTCACTAACAAGCTCGGATGGATTGCAGAAACTGGCTTCTGCCACTGTAATACCTTTCTATGAGATACACAAGTGAATTTTATTGGAGAACTAGTACTTCCACGCATCTGTTTTCCATTTTTTAAGTTATAGAGGATTTACTTTCCCCACATATTTACTAGTTTGCAAGTCTCAAATTGGACAAAGGTTGAACTTCAGTTGGAGTCCTCAGGAACTAACAGGAACTCAAGGCATTTGTTGCAATTCATATAAAAGCATTATTCATATCTAACTGGTAAAATGGCCAATTTAAGTTGAAAGGAAGATTATAACAATATCATTAATCATTTCACCAAGAATCAATTATCCAGCAACTAGAATCAAATACCTAATAATTAACATTAATCATTTGACCAAGAATCAATTACCAATTTTATATACCTGCATTCTGCAGCATAATAAATCCGTATCCGCCCCTGGCTGCACTTGGCCAACTTTAAAGTCCCCTGAATAACAATGGAAAAAAAGATCAAGCAATTAAGCAAATGGGATTAGGAATCTAGGAATTTCACACTTTTTGGCTACAAATTATCGAAACAGACCTTCTTTAGAGCCACAATTTTGCTCGTTAAAGTGTCCCTCGCCTTGTAAACATTACTGTAAGTGCCCTCACTGCCTTGTCCAATCTAGAAAGAGAACAAGAACAACTGAATCAAGAATCCCATTCAATTTGATGTATAAATAGCTTTTAATAAATTTTGCACCCTATAAAGAAAGATAGGATTAGGAACTGGCCGCTCACGCTAGCGACAAGACCGGCTGCGGGTCGCGGCGCCAGACGGCCTCCAATGGGACTGGCCGATCGTAGATGGCGACAATCGAGGCGACAAGACCGGCTGCGACACTGCGCGGCGCCCCCGATTGGACTGTGCTTGCTGGCACAGCCACAGAGTACTCGCATTTACAAGTTACAGCCCACCGCCCGATGGAGTCATGGGAGGCTAGCCCTAGCCGCTGCCTTGCTAGTAGAGAAAGAAGGGGAGAGCAACGGGCTGCCTGCTAACATGTAGGCTCCTGATGTGAACATCCAATGGAGTCGGGTCGTCCGTCGCCTTCGTTTGGAAGAAGAAGAAGAAGGGAGAAAGAGGAGAGGGGAATGTCATACCCCGCTTCCGTAGGAGCGATCGTCCTCGCTAAGGCGTGATGCCGTATGAGCCTATATTGCGCTCGTACAAGGCGAGTTCCATAACGGCCGATTACAGCGGCTGCGACGGGTTCGTCGCACAGAAGTCCCAAGCAGAGACATTGAATAATAGCAGCAAAAATTTAGAACAAAATACAAGTTATTCAAAAGAAGCTCTTTATTGATATTGAAACAAAGGTTACAATGGGGCACAAGGCCAAGATTACAAGTCTCTTAAGCTCACTCATCTCCCATTACAAGTCACTCATCTCTCAACACATGTCTTGAACCAGCGGATGCTTCGGAAAGCGACGTCCATACATTATGTCCCATATAAGTCTTGACTCCATGCGGCCGCACGCTTCGAATCGCCAAGGAACTCCGTGTCTCGACGCATCCAAACGATCTCCGCGCCCCAAACTTCTACCTGTGTCTGTACATAAAAATTATGTGGGTGTCAGTACTCAACTGTACTGGTGGAATGAGCTCCTCGCCCACCCATACAAAATCGACACGTTTAATTTACTTTGTGCAACTTAGTCCCTTTATATTGTCTTTCTAGTCTTGTCTTAGAATCAGCTTTAGGACAGATGTATTGGCCTATTTTGTGTCTCTAGACTATCCCGTGCTTGCAACAACAATGTTAACCTATCAAGTCGTACTTGCCTTTCGGCCATAATCAGAGACGCGAACTACGCGATGGTACCCAATTTCCTGGTTACCGTGCAACAAATCTTTTGTGTCGTGCCTCGCAACTCAGTATGACTTAACCATATCGCCGTCTCGCGGCCCTTGCTACTTTAATCACCAACTGACCCAAATCAAGTCTTGTGGACTAAGTGTCGCTCGACCGAATTTGCCTTACGGCATTTTCTGACTTAAACTCAAGTCGACTCAATCAAACTTATGCAACTTATATGCCAACAACTTAAGACTCGATGCCATATCTCGCGCCGAAGCACGTTTCCTACGTTACAGCCAAATCTTAGGCCCAAATATTATGTTCTAACTGTATACACATTCAACTCAACTCAATCCAAAGGCACACCTGCGAATTGTCGCTAATGCCGACTCATCTATATGAGGTCACTAGAACCACAAGCTATTTTGGACACATAGCTGGTATAGGATGGACCGGTCAAAGCAAGTAGCTAGCCCCAATGAGCGTCCATCGAATACTTGCCTTTCGGCTCAGCTATCCCGCTCACATTCACCCACGGTTTCCTCCTAGGCCGAAACGATCCTGCTGTGGCCCCAGGTTCTCGTTCTGAGGAAACAAATCGCCCTTGTCGACAAGTTATCCATGACCACGCAAGACTCGACTCAAACTGACGTCTCACACAGTCATTCTACCTCTAGTGTTACTATCTCTTTCACGGCCAAGTTCAATACTTCTCAAATCTGAGACTGCCTCGACGACCCATTGTCGCGAGCATTCTTCTTTCTTGCCCTATCATTTCCTTCAACTCAGGAACACAACTATTTGAAGCCCTTTTTCCAAACTCAATGAATCAACCGTGGCCCGTGCTTTAAAATACTAAGTCTGTGACATCGTGTCTTAAACCAACTTGAACTCTATACGACACCACCGCCCAAGTCATACTCTATATGACGGGCCTTGAGACCGTAAGACTATATGGTTATACCCAGCCGTAGAACTCATAGGACCATGCTTGCTACTACTCCGATAGCCTAACATAACTTGCCTAACTTTAACATCGTAACAACTTGACGAGCAAGGGCTGCGTCAAGCTTTACCTTGATGGAAGCGTGCATACCTTATCGAGCATTTACGCGGACGACGCCTATGACTTAGGCTAATTCATAGTTTGTGTCGAAGAACAACTTTTTCCTTCTCCCAAGCCACGGAACGAAGGACCGGGTGTCATTTTCAAAGTACGATGTGCACCAACTCTAAGCCAACCGTTGGACCTTTCCATATTCTATCTCAATTCGACCAGTCGGAATTATTCCCTTAGCTATGTGGATTCGTCTCTTTTATTATCAAGCCTACTTGTGCAAGTTGAAAATATGCAATTTATTATGTGAAGGCTAATATGAGGCGAGTTCACCGAAACTACCCCACCTGAGCGAGGAGTCGCCTCGACCGAGCGATGTCTTCGAGCAGCCGTTGCAAGGCTAAGTCCGAACACCGTCGGCGTTTCGATTCCTCCGATCGACTGAGCGGGACAGTGCACTACAGGGAACGAAGGGCTCGGGGTTAGGGCTCGATATATGAGAGGATGATTTGCAAAAGTGTATATCTAAATAACACTTTTCTTCTCACATGAAAGGCACATGCCGATTTTTTTTTATTAAATTCCCTAACAGTTTAAGTGTTACAAAACAAAAATATGTGTTACTTATTAATTTTATATTAAAATCTATTTTTATTAAAATCTATTCTTTTATTAATTTTATATTAAAAATCTATTTTTTCCGTCTTATACTAATAGCTTTATGAGTTCCTAACGGTTTTTCACGATTGGTAATTAGTAACGGTAGAAAAAAAACGTTAGTAATTATAAAACTAGTATGTTAGGAAATCATTATTTTGGTGTAATAATGTGCAAATGGATTGTGGCCAACTAAAAATAGATAAAATTTTAACTAAACTAAATTATACTTAAATATAATAATTATTTAATTTTGGCTCTTTAATATATATATATTGTATTATTTCTATTAAGAAAATGATAACTTTAATATTTTATTTTCACTTGGACTTTCACATTTTTTGGTATTTAGAGCTAAACCTAAGAAAAAAAATCAAAATATTATACTCAGATTTTATATTTTAAAGAACTAATCCTAACTCTATTCCTATTATTGTCCACTCTCCAGCCAACCGTGCAATCAACACTAGCATATACTTCTTTCGGCCAATTTGAATTCAATCAAATTGTATAAATTTTTAATCAATATTTTATGACACACAACATGTCTCTATCATTGTTTAAACTAAAGATGACTCCTAATATTATTGTGTCATTGTTAGTCCTACATCTTTTCTTTCATACACAAAAGATGACATCCATAAAAAAATTTTACGACCCTTATCTTTTTAATCGTCATCTTAGTATACGTTTCATGACATTATTTTTTTAATGGCATTGATTAAGTTATCAATGACGAATATTTAATGGGCTGACATTAAAAATATCATCAATGACATTTTTATGAGTGTCATTGTTAACGATTTTTGTAGTAGTGCCTTGTTGGTGTAGTAGATAACTGGGAGTTAGTTTGACATATGTTAGAGAGGTGATGGTTTTGTGATCTCTGAGATTGGAATGCAAGTTTTATTTTTGAAATCATTTGGTATAGGATGATTGTGAGATAACTTGGGATATCCATTTGTGAAGATGATGGGGTACTCTACAGTTCAGATTTTAGGAGTACCTCTCCACAAATTGGTTCAATTTTTATACTGTACTGATATCTAACATGTATCCAGTTCATCTTAATTCACTATTTGAGTTCTTGGGATGGCTGAGAACATCAAGTATTTTCTCTGTCCACTGTTTTAACTATCATGATTCATTGTAGTTTTGATTTATTATACCTTGGCTAAAGTCTGCAACATTTGGGTTGTAGCAATAAGATTTTGATTGTTAGTGGTTGATCAGTTGTAAGTTATCTCAGTCCATCTTGTTCTTCTAGTTGTGATAGTACGTGTGAATGATTGTTAGGAGGTTGGCAAGGAGAAGGGTGGATATGGGATTTTACTTTGTAATCTACTTTTGCTAATTTGATGAGGGTTGCATGGGAAGATTTCAGTTCAGATTGTCTGAAGTTCAGTTCCAAATTAGACTGAATCAAGAATCCTAGATTTAATCTTGTATTTGCCCTGCTGTACAGTCCCATGGCAGGCTTATCTTGAGCCAACTCTTGTTTTCAATTCTTCACTTCCTTTCTAGCTGTAGTACCTGTGGGACAGATTGGTCTTACCTAGTGCGTACTGAGATGCACTTTTAAATCTAGACAGTAGGTTCACTAGTTAGCTTTTGTTTAAACTTGTCTTGTAAATTCTGAGTTTAGTGGCAGTGCAGTGAGAGGCTCATTTGGTTAGCATGATGAGGAGAAATCAGTGATTGATAGGATGTTCTTTAGTTGGGAAGTTAGTAAAGGATGATATGTCTTGACTGTTTTGACTGAACTGGAAGGAAACAACAGAGTATGTCCTGCTGTAGTGATAGTAGGTTGGTTGCCTGAGTTAGTTGGGTTGATGTATGGCAAGATTTAGGCTCAAAACCAAATTGAGATAGGTAAGTATAACCTGAACTAGAAGGAAACCCCCTTGTCTAGTGAACAGTCCAGTACTATTAAGATATTATTTGCCTAATGCTTTATCAAGTTTATATTAATAGTAATCTTGGAAATTATTTCAGTTAAATGGTTACTTAAGTATGTTAGTTTAGTTCTAAATTCTGAGTTGTTGTTTACCTTGCCTTCATAAACCTTCACTATTTCTCTAGTACCATTTCCCTTCTAGATAGAGTATGTTCTAGGAGTTTAAGCCTTGGCATGTTAAAGTTACAGTTAGTAGATAATTCAACTATAGAATTTGACTTTAATTGGAACTTGTTTAGAATTTAAATCAACTTGTACTTAATTAAACAGGAGGACATCCAGCTCCATTCATTACCCGTACTTTTTCGGAGCAAGACAAGTACATTCTATGGTCTTGTGCATTTACATTCATATCTTGTACTTCTCTTGTGACATGTCATGACACGATATCATATGTTCTTCTGTACTTTCATGTTCTTGTACTTACTTGTAGTCGGGGAGGGGGGAATACACTAGCTATGTGACCAAACCCATGTTCTGATATTCATGTAGATAGCTTAGGCCTCGCACTGTGCACGCGGGCCCTAAGCCGTACCGATATTCATGTACTCATGTACTTATTTCTGTACTCACCTCAGCCGGTCACATAGGCTAGTTGTATTTCAAATATTGTGCACATATCATGTCTTGTACTTCAAATTCATGATTTATTTTTTGTACTTTATTTCCTGTATTTTACATTCTTGTACTTTTATGTTCTTTTTCTGTACTTTCCATTTCATGTTCTCCTGTACTCATTTTTATATCATGATGTTTTTATTCATTACCTAGAACTGTACTTTGCTCTGCTCCTGATTGGATATATTGCAGGTGAGATGGAGGCAATGTATGACACGTATTATGGCCGTGAGCCTGCAGACGTGCTAGAGCCAGCTGGAGCTGCAGTAGACCTAGAGGCCGAGGAGGCTTAGCTATCTTTCCCTTTAGATGCTTTACTTTCATTGTATTAGTGACTTCAGACTTTACCTTACTTTCTGGATGAATGTAATAAATCATAGAATTGTACTTTGAATTCTGGGATCGTTTGTAGAGATGTTGTGATTTGTACTTATTTCATATTGCCTTGTAGTTTCTCTAGATTGGTACAGCTTACTTTCGTCGTGTCTAACGACAAAGGCTGGGCGTGTCCGACTTGTGTCCGATTATTCGGGAGCGGGTCGTGACACGAGATGCTCGGTAAATGAGGTCCCTCTTGTTTACGTCCAGCAATTTGTTGTTGAAGTTGGCAGATCCGCGCACTTAGTGGCCATAAAGATCTTTGATAGAATCCCAAAGATCTTTACCTGTTTCTGAAAAGGAGAAATTTTCAAAAAATTTACCTTCCATTGAATTAAGAAGCCTTGACATGACTTGATGATCATGAGTTTGCCATTCTTCGAACTTAGGATCATCCTTTTTTTGAGCCTTCGTCATTCCTGTGATGTGCCCCAATCTCGATCTCCCACTTAGGGCGAGGTATGCTGCACGAGACCATGGAACATAGTTGAGGCCATTCAAGAGGACGGAGGTAAGCTTGATGTTGGACCCATGCACATCGGATTCGACCATCCGTATTATACGAAGTGAGAAGAGACAAGAGGAACAGGGTCCCAATTACGTATATGTTACACAGACCTCCGACCTGACCATCGACCTTATTCATATACGAGAAATTGAGAAAACCTACTCTGAACCATAAAGAAACAAATATTTAAATGGAGAAAGCAAAACTAGAACACACAGAACTTACGTGGTTCGACAATGCCTACATCCACGGGAGAATAGGAAAACTTTTCATTAATTTCGTCACTCTTGCAATACAAGGAGAGAAAGCCTAAATATATAGGCAAGTTTGGCTCCTAAACTATTGGTTAGTTGTAACCAAGTAAGTTATAACAAGATGGAGGTTGTAACAAATTAGTTGTAACAACATGGAGGTTGTAACAAAGCACTTGCAACAAGATACACTCTATTCTCTTCTCCAACAATGTCATATTTTGTCTCCTTCTCTATTATATGTGGGTCCGAACATTGTTCGGAAGTAGATATGTGGATGATGACCCATATGTAATAGAGAAAGGAATAGAATATTACAGGATTGTTTGGGACAGCATATTTGGTCCCCATCATCCAATGTCTTCTCCTATAAAAGACTTTGGAGAAGAAAGTATACATGCATAATGTCAACTTTCTTTGTTGGCATGCTCATTCCTAGCCAAGGTAGTAGCTATGCAAGCACGATTAAAGAGTTACGCGCAGATCTGCAGTCCTATTTATCATGTCTTAATTATGTCCATCTTTCTATTACATGTGGGCCATGGAAGTAGATAAATTGATGGTGAATCACATATAATAGAAAGAGAGACAAAATTAGAACATAATAAATGGGACAACAGATCTCCTCCCATCGGAGGTAGGATCTTAAATTGCCTCGGCATTGTACTCCTCCGGATGCAACTAGACACCTTAATTTAGACAAAAGAAAGAAAGAGGACAATTGAACTTGTAGGAACAACCAACAGATCACTCTGCTAATGAATGGACGGCATTGTAATCTTCTTGCATGACTTGAGTTGAATTGTTCATGCAGATTGACGCATAGAAGGAAGTAGAACAGTAACGAGCTGCAACAACATTAATTCTCTACCGCTAAGGTGCTATTGGTGGGCTGGGGTGGGCTCAAGTCCACCCAAATCCCTTTTTTTTTTAACCATCCACGTAGGAGCTTCAATATCCTATCATGACAGTTTAGCTTCGATAAAAAAAAAATACTCCACATTGGACCATATCCATTGTTCTCGCTTAGAGTTCATATGTTAGTCTCTATCAGGGCCGGTTTTGAGGGAGTGCAATGGGTGCGACCGCACTAGGCCTTCCGAATTCGTAGACCTCTAATTTTTTTTATATGTATTATGTATGCTAAACTAACTTATGGATACATAATTTAAAAAATCCAAAGATTTCAAACTTATGAATAAATAATTTAAAAATTATGAATAAGTAATTTAAAAAATCCAAATATTTCAAACTTATGAATAAATAATTTATAAATTTATTGGCCATCCTTATGTATATTAAGCTAATCAAGTGGAGATTCTCTTAATTAACTAAGTTATATCTGTTTCCAATTAAGAAATCAATTAACAAGGCTTCTACCGTTTCCAATTAAGGAATTAAGTCAAAGTTTTTCTCAATCACATGCATATTCAAAATTAATAAAAAATCCTAATACTTAATAGGAAATCCTAAAACTTATATGATTCAAATAAAATCCTATGTATCCTTCACTCTATCAAAATGCCCACAAATTTCAACTCTCTACCATTTAAAAAAAGTTCACATATTCCAAACCGCCTCGTCTCCAATTCAGGACTCTTTGCCAATATCCCATGAGCACTCGGAAGTTTCAGCGTCGTCGACAAGCCCGCTCGTCAACCGTTGAAGAAGGTTGTGCACAAATAATACTGTTGCAGAATAAGTGTAGATTTTCAAAAAGTTCGTTCGAGCAGATCTCCACACTCATTCAACGAAATCCCAAAACAATTGTATAGGTACGATCTCCTATAACTCTAATTTAATCCTCTAAAATTTTGTAGGTTAATCCAAATTTTAAATACATTAAATCATTAGCCAAAGTAGGCCTCCCAAAATTGTAATTTTATATAAAGTTTGTCGATCGAGGATTGTCCCAACAAATCGGACCACCCCGACTCGAATCGTTTGCATCGAAACACGAGTACGGTAATTTTGGACATGTGTGAATTGAGGAATTAAATTTGGTCGTGCTAGCATGACATAATTTGAGTTTCTATGACGTGTCAATGCGTGTCCGATATGACACGGACATAACATGAATTATTATTATTTCAATTGAAATATGTTGTAATTGAATGATTTTTCTTAATTGATGTTATTTTTGAATTATTTAAATTCTGAATTTTTTTATTATAATTTTTTTATATGAGAATATGACTCCATTTATTTTTTTTGCACCGGGCCCAATCGTCCTTGATGAATCTCAGCTCCGGCCCTAGTCTCCATAAGACACATACTTGGCATATGTCTAAAAGACTTGGAAGCGGCCACTCGTTTGGTTGACGTAATAATAGGGTTGGAAAAAAAAATTCTTTTTTTATGTTTGGATATCAAAGAAAAGTATATGAAAAGAAAAATGTTTTCTTAGAAAAAAAAATTAAGAGAAAAAGAGGTTTCCCCCATTCATTCAAGGATTCATTTTCTCACTGTAGAAAATTTTTCTTCTAATTTTTTTGACATCTCCAAATGCCCAAAAGAAAAATATAAACTAGCACTCAACAGTAAATATATACCCATTACTCCATTATATGTGGTCTGTACATGCCCATACTGTTGGTGTTTCTACATGCTAAGAGAAAAAGGGATGCACTGTCACGCAAAATTGGGTCCACCCGCACACCCACTGCAGTCCAAAAATAAAACAAAAGAGAACTAGAGTCAAGTTTATGTTATAGATTTTTCATTCTAGTGGAATGTCTATAACTCTGTCCCCATATAAGTAATAGCGGAGCCATTGGTGGACGAATGTTCAACAACCGGCCAAAAACTCCAACTGATTTTGATAGCTCTCCCTCCCCTCCCCCCCCCCCCCCCCCCCCCCCCCCCCCCCTCTCTCTCTCTCTCTCTCTCTCTCTCTCTCATATTCGACTGAGAATCCAAATCGTAATCGAGACCATGTCATCATCTTTGGACTGCAACGACAGTCGAAAGAGGAGCTACAACAGCAGTGTTAAGCTCCGTCGATGGGACTTTTCTTGCTGTAAGAACTCCCGCACCCTCGACGAATTCTGCCACATTACGAATTGTCCATGATGGTGAATGAGAGGATACCAATGCTCTTAGTGTTCAAATTTATGTCTAAACAAGTATACTTGGTAAACTAATTTTTTTTTGTCAAGTTTCCATTTTTTTAGTATGTTGGACACAATTTTACGTTAGCCAGACACGGTACGGTATGAATACGATAAGATATGGATATGACGATACTGCTATAACATTTAAAAAAATTAAAATATTTTAAGTCCAGTTCAGAGTAAACTAAATTTCTCAAGACAGTAGACATATATGCAATAAAGAATGAATATATGTACGTATTTCCTAATCTTGTAACAAAAAACACGAGTATCACTGGTACTTGGAAGGACTAAAACAGTACGATGACCAGCATTTGCTAATGATGAATGCTAAGACTTGAATAATTTATAACACACGTAGAGACATTTCCAAAGCTGTCTACATTTATTGTTTATTGTATTTGCAATAAATAGATGACTTACATAATCCGATTGGTACTCATCACCTTCATCATCATCCAAAAGTCTTCCATATCAGAATTGAGTGGACTATGGGGGCATAAGAAAAATTACATGAAGAAATGACGACTTTTATGTCCGAAGTCAACTTTCTATGTTGGCATGTATATTCCTAACCAAGGTAGCTTTATACGAGTATGATTAATAACTCTGCTACTTGGCTCTTGTACAGGGCCGATCTTGGGATAATCCTAACAAGTTATCTGATTTGGACAATCCTCCTGGTTAATTAGGACAACCTTTCCAGGCCTCTAACTTCCCACCACTCCGTCAATAGAATTTCTGCGGTCCATTCCAACTTCTTTTTGTTAGTTCAACTAGCAATTCTCTAGATCCATATTTTGAATTCTCACTGAAAATGTCTAAAGTAGCTCATGAGTCAGGAGTAAATTCGAGATTCGATCTTCACGCTGCCGTCAGAACCGGAGATATCTTTTTCTAGAGTTGATATCAGTTCAACAATTTTAGCTTTCAGCTTGTTATAAATTTTTTTATAACTGTTTCTGAAGGTAAGGACAAGGGACAACCAAAATTAGTTCTGACTAGGACAACACAATCTCATGGGCCGCCATGCTCCCGTGTGCGTGCACCCACTTTGCACGCACGCAACAGTCGGCGGTGGAGCGGCATGAGAGGAGGGCAGAGCAGAGCAGTAGGAGGGAGGGGGGAGGGCTCCACGGAGCCGCCAACGTCGGATGCAGCAGGAGGGAGAGCTTCGTCGTCGGAGGAGGAGGAGGAGGAAAAGTCGACGGCAGTAGAGCAGGAGGTGGGAGAAGGTGGCGGCGGAGCAAGAGGGGGAGGGGTGGCTCCACCCTCCTCGGCCCCGCGGATGCACCGACCGTGCAACTACGGGAACCAAATAGAATTTTTTTATGATGAAAGGGTTATGTAAGAAAACCTAGATAACAAGTTTTTTTTTTTTTTTTTAGTAGTTGAAGCAAGCTCATGCAAGACACTCCAAAGTTTCCTTATATTATGAATATATTATGATATAAATTTGCTACGGCTAAGTGCTAAGTGCATTCGTCTCTATAACCTAAAACAAAGAGTGTAAAATAATACTACTATTCGTGCAAGAAAATAGTAATGATAATGCTTAATCAAGATATTTGATTATTTTTATTTTCTTCTTAACATGGGAGGTATCTAACCAGAGAGAAAGATGGTTGTGATCGTCCTGATCCCAACTTCTTTGGGCCGGCTTGAAGGAATGGATTGTCCAAGTCAGTACTAATTTTGGTTGCATATTATGTATCCGGGTCCAACCGCAGTCGATAATACATCAGTAGTCTTCTCTGTGAATTAGATGTGAATTTGTTATATTCTGATCAACTATTTCTATTTGGATTGCACTACCAGTTCTTCGTAAAAAGTTTAGATATAATTATTAGGGTTGTCCAAACCAGAAGACTTGTGGAACTTACCTCTAGGCCGGCTATGTCTTTACCTAAAAGATTACTTCCATGCATGAACTTCCATATAACATGTAGCAACACTCAAAGAGCATGCCCAACATAGCAATATAACAAATTCTGGTCACCAAGAAGGAATGATGAGAAGGCACATAAAGTATAAATGACTCTTATAGCTCAGCATAATATTAACAAATGTAGAAGCTACTTGGCATGAATCATGTTCAATTTGTTTATCTTTCCTTTCTCTATCTCCATACAATTCTCACATTTAGTTTATTTTTTTCTTTTCTTGTTTTAATATAGAATGCACTCCACATCAAGAAAATATATAACCAGGCATTGAAAGATCATTCTTACCAACAGTTGATTTCTTGTTCTTGGGATCTTTTTTCTTAATTCCTATACTTTTATTAATGGTTAGACACCTCGAGGTTACAAACTACTTTCCTAGGCACAGAACCCTTGTGTGTATTTGTATCCTTATCGACACATACATTCACGTGGGGGTACGTTCATCCACGTATAGGCTTCAAATGGATCAAAAACATGGTTGAAAGTGGTCTAGCATGGACATTATAGGTACTAGTTTATTGGAACTCTTTACAGATCATGTAAATAAACCTTCAGTAGTGAGCCGGATCATCGTGCACCCTCTTTCTCATTCACTTGATGGCATGAAGATGACTGCATACCGTAGAACCATTCTCATTTTTTCTCTCATCGAGTAGATGAGAAGGATGGTGCACGATGAGCCCGACAAGCAATCATGTGGTGTAGCTTCTTTTCCCATGACAGCACAATGCTTGTTTTATACCATGTAATCATGCCCATGCGCATATAATTCTGAGGGGAATAATCAGTGTCTAAGTACTCTTATACACAGCATAATCCAAAGTGCATGATTCATACACATAATCAATGAAGGGATCCTCCTCCTCAGTACTTGCAACTCCATACAAAATCCAAACCCACAATATTGTTTGGTTCCTCTTCAGAACCCGTGAACTTTGCCTATTCCCTCTCCTTCACAAACCTCCACCAACATCCATCCCACCCCAACCTCTCCTCTTTCTTTTTCTCAACATTCCAAGGAATATTTCCAAACATATATACTATATATATTTCCAAACAAAGAAGAGAGTTAGAGCGACGCAGAAGAATCAAGCAGCATGAGGACCTCCTGCTTCTTCTGGCTAGTTCTCCTCCTTCACCACGTCCACTCCTCCGTGTCGAAGCTCGCGACGCCCCCGCTGCCGCTGCTGCCGATCCCCACGGCCGAGCAGCTCAAGTGGCAGCGCAGGGAGATCATAATGTTCTTCCACTTCGGCGTCAACACCTTCACCGACTCCGAGTGGGGGACCGGGCGCGAGAGCCCGTCCGTGTTCAACCCCACCGCCCTCGACGCCGGCCAGTGGGTCGACGCAGCCGCCGCCGCGGGCGCCTCGCTCGTCATCCTCACCGCGAAGCACCACGACGGGTTCTGCCTGTGGCCGTCCGAGTACACGGACCACTCCGTCGCGCACAGCCCGTGGAAGGGGGGGAAGGGGGACGTCGTGCGGGAGTTCGTGGACGCGGCAAGGGCCCGGGGGATCGACGTGGGGCTGTACCTCTCCCCGTGGGACCGCCACGAGAGGAGCTACGGAGAGGAGGTCGCGTACAACGAGTACTACATGGCTCAGTTGCATGAGCTGCTCACTAGGTGAGTACTACTCTACTGGCATGCATTGGTGTTCGGTTTAAGTGTTTGTTTATACGGAGCTGCTATGCTGTCTGCGTGTATCTGCGAACATGACCCCTAGCCGTCACTTCGGCCAACAGTTACGTATAAAATTATAAACCGCAGACAGAATATCATTTTCGTTATTTATATTCAATTCCACTTCCGATTCGCTCAAGGTACGGGAGCGTCCACGAGGTGTGGTTCGATGGAGCGAAGGGAGCAAATGCGAAGAACATGACCTACTACTTCTGGGACTGGTTTGCTATGGTGAAGGAGCTGCAGCCCTCCATCAATATATTCTCCGATGCCGGTCCCGATGTCCGGTGGGTCGGGGATGAGGGCGGGGCTGCCGGCACCACCTGCTGGTCGCCGATCAACCGCACATTGCTCACGATCGGAACCGATAAAGTCGGGTGAGTAAACCATAACCCCCCCACCCCCCCTCCTGCCGCGACTTGAATTCATTAGTACTGCGTCTAAATTGAACAGCTATCTGAACACCGGGGACGAGAGAGGGACCGACTGGGTGCCGCCGGAGTGCGACGTTTCGATCCGGCCGGGGTGGTTCTGGCACAAGACGGAGGCGCCGAAGCCGCTGGGCCAGCTGCTGGACATATACTACAGCTCGGTGGGACGGAACTGCGTGCTGCTGCTGAACGTGCCTCCGAACACCACCGGCCTGCTGTCCGAGACCGACGTCGGGAGGCTGAAGGAGTTCCATTCGGCGATCAGCACGATCTTCTCGACGAACCTGGCCGAACACGGCACTGCGAGGGCCAGCAGCCAGAGAGGGGGGAAGGGGGGCGGGTTCGCCGCCGCAAACGTGCTGAGCGGGAATGACGACGGGTCCTACTGGGCGCCGGAGGAGGAGGAGGACGGAGGAGGGGGGTACTGGATCGAGGTGGCGGGGATGGACCGCGACGTGGCGAGGTTCAACGTGGTGAGGGTGCAGGAGGCGATATGGATGGGGCAGAGGATACGGAGGCACGTGGTGTACGCGGACGGGAAGGAGGTGGCGAACGGGACGACGGTGGGGCACAAGCGGCTGCACCGGCTGGAGAAGGCGGTGCGGGCGAGGAAGGTGACGGTCCGCATCGTCGAGTCGAGGGGCGTGCCGCTGGTGTCGGCGCTGGGCCTACATTTCGATCCCTTTTCGGCACGGGGCAAGTGGAGGAGGGGGACCGCCACCACCAACACCACCACCAGCGGGGGGAACGGGACCAGAGCCGGCCCATCCAGAACCTAACCACCACCGCACCTTTCCATTAACCGTTCGGTTTGATAAATAAGTCCCGCCTACTACTTTTGATGTTGCGGACCATGTTCTTTCGAAGTGGAAGTGGAGTTGTGAGTCGGAGAGGTGATAGTTTGTTGTAGCCACGGCTAGGAATTCAATGGTCGGTCGGCCGGTGCTATGGATAGAATTTAGATTCTACTCTCAAATGTAAAGCAATTGCTTATTATGTATTCCCAAAGAAAGGCAAATGCTTATTATGATTACCATATGATGCATGGACAAATTTCTTTTCTTTTTGAGAAATATTGAGTTGCCACCTTCACTTGTTTTAGCGTAATTCAAAATGCACCTCATCAAATTACCATAATATATAAAAAATTTTAACTTTTAGTGAAAACTGTCAATAACTAACAATCAACTTCTTTGGCCTCTTATTTAAGTAAGGATACACCTTAAATTATGACCAAAATACTTCCAAATAAGTGGGGTACACATCGAATTATGGTAAAATAAGTAGGGTGTAATTCAATTTTTTTTTTTTTTAATTTATGTAGATCAAAAAAGTTGACTGTAAGTCCTTGACGGTTTACGTCAAAAGTGAAAGTTTCATATATTATGATAATTCGTTGGGGTACACCTCGAATTATGGTAAAATAAGTGAAGAATAACTCAAAATTTTTCAAAATATTATTTAGATGTCCAACATTATACACAAAACTTTCTGCATATTATATTATATATCTTTTGGTTCCACTGCCTTCAGCTTCTATCAATTTTTTTAATAAAATGATATTTTGGTTGTAAGAAAAATAAAGGACCACTCAAATCAAGGACCACTCAAGTGGGACATGGGAATAGATGATTGGCTTCTACTTGAGGTCTATGACCAATCACATGACTGGTTTGTTTTTCCAGAAATTTTTTTATCAATTGCCATAATTTGGTAAAATTACATAAAGGATATCAAGTTTTTGAAAATTAAATTAAAAAAAATCTAAATTGTCAGCCGGTTAAGTGTTTTTGTTGATTTTTTTAAATCAATGAAAACCCAGACAATTTGAGGTTCATTGTTTAAATTATTATTTTAAAAAAAACTGTGTAAATATCAGTTTGCAGTATTAGTCGATACCGATCCGATATGGTCGATATCGATACAGTTTGGCATATCCCAATCCGATACGGTCGATACCGATACAGTTTGGCATGTCGACATTGTGGGTCTCTTTTCCGGTCAATTCGTAAAGAAAATTGAACGAAAAAGACCGACTAACAATGGTGTAAAAACTTAGTAAAGTTGTAAAAACATGTAAAAGCATGTAAAAAAAAAAAAATTTATCTATCGCATGTAAACCAATCGACAACGATAACTACTATTTGTTCAATTTCAAAATTACTAAAAAACAACACATAAAAAATTTAAATTTTGCATAAATATATAAAATATTTTTTAAATATTAATAATTATTTATTTTTTGATTAAAAAAATCGATACTCCGATCTGAAAGTGCTGATAATGTCGATATTGTCGATCCCAATATTCATAGAAATTGTTTAATACCGATTCCGGTAGCGATACTGTGATACACTAAACACATGAGCCCATATCGGTTTTGGGACCCAACTTATCATAGGGTCAGGTTAGTCTCTGTTTCATAAGAGATTGCTCGACTACTAATAAACTTGATTGGCTTTAGGCTCTTAGTGACACAAACTTTAGGCTTGGATGTTAAGCCATTTAGGAAGGGCAAGGACACGTGAATATTCCTATAATGGAAGAGAGGTGGTTTCAGTGTTGGCACCCATGTGGGAGTATCCAAGAGTTGAGACACACAGAAGTTCATTTTCTCACATGCATTAGGAACATGTTCACGCTCTGCGTATTATTTGCACCCCACGTCTTCATGACCTCGGTGTTTATTGGCTGTTGGGATTAGAGGTCTTCTCGACTTGAAAAGCATTTCCTTTTCTGGAAGCAGAGGTCAATAATTATTTTATTAGGTTAATCATATTCCGTAGCAAATATATCTAAGTTGTACTAAGTCGGATTCTTTTGAGAAAAGGAATGCTTATGCATATGATGTCATGGAACATGCTACAAAGTCGGTCACTGAGACTGAGAATTTTTTTTTTTCCTAGATATAAAGAGAAAGTATATCCAAAAATTCTATTTGGCTCCTAGACGTGGACAGTCGGTATACGTGCGCGGTCGAGAACGGTCGAAAATGATGGCATTATTACCACCAACCATCCCCTTTTTCCGCCACCATCTTGTTCCCCTCCTGCTCTGCCTGTTATAAATTTATTGTATCATGTTCATTCATGAGATGAAGAACATAAATTAAATTGTGAAAGCGTACCTGAATCAATTGCTAGGCTTGATGGATCTTGAAGCGGTCGTCCTTTTATGGGGTTCGATCTTCCAACTTGCTATAACCTTTAATGACAAAGAGAACCCGAATCCTTTGTCCCTCTCTTTCTGTTGATGGGGATGCAGAAGAGAAAAAAGAGAACCTCTCTTTTGGTGGCCGTATAAGTTGAGGACCATAACCCTAATGAATACATATATTTATATGTTTTGACATTTCTAATTTGGCCCCTCATCAAATTAGAATTATCTCCGATATCTACACATTAATTCCATGACAATTATACCCTTAAGCCAATTTCCAAATAGATCACTTTAATTTGGCTTAATTATTTAGGGTCCGTTTGGATATGTTTTCTGAAATTTTTTTGTGAAAAGAGTTTTCTGAAAGTAAGTTATAAATGTGTTTTCTGAGTATAGAAAATTTTATTTTGCGTTTGGTTACTTTCATCTGAAAAATAGTTTTCGGAGAATTTTTTTTAAAATTTTGTTTGGTAAAATATTTTCAAACAATAAATTTTAAGCTGTGTCCCCAACAAATTTGTCCGTGTCCAACAAAAATTCTGTGGGGGAGGTTATGTCCGCTACGAAGTCATGTCCACCACGAAGTCGTGTCCATAATTTGTGTCCAGTAGGACACATTTCATGTCCAGTCTCCGTGACACCATCTTGTTGTGTGTCCACGTTGATGCTGTCCTTGCCATCAAAGCTCGGGTCGGACCCCAGAGTTTCGGCGACCACCGGTCTCCGACGACTGTTGGGTACGGGTCCGACCCCGTCCACCGAAAATTCTCAGGACACAACCACAAACCAAAAATAAAAATTATGTTTGTTAAAATATTTGTAGAAATCATTTTTAACTGTGTCCAGTTGTTTGTGCCCAATTGTGTCCCTCCTAAGCGTGTCCAACTGGTCCCATTGCTAGTCGTCGTCCCCAGTGCTCGGAGTACGGTGGCGCTGCTCGACTACGGATATGACAGAGGAAAACGAAGGGCAACTCGAGAAGGCAGTGATCGTCGGTCACGGGAGGTCGTGGAGGTGAACCACAGGGTCCGGTAGTGGGCGGTTGTGCTAGGATCGCCGGACGGCCACGAAATCGACGGAGCACTGAGCGGCGGCCGGATTTAAAGTCGAGGGAGACACTCTAGTCGAGGCGGAACACTGAGTGGCGGCTGGATTTGAAGTCGAGGGAGACGCGCCGCACTTCTGGAGAGCTCCTCCTCCTTCCTTCCTTTCCTCTTCATTATTTGTGAGGATCATTTTCATCTCCAGTGGAGAAGAAGAGAGAGAGAGTGAGAAAGAGAAACAGTTGAAAAAAATAGCTTGGAAGAGAAGAGATGGGCTCGGGTCCCAAAGAGGGAAGAAATAAAAAGTGCTCTCCCAAAACAAGTTTTGGGAGCTCTCCGAAAACTGAGTTAAAACATCGGGTTTCAAAAAAAAATTCTAAAATCTTTTTCAGAGTGAATGATAGCCAAACAGTCTTTTTGACTGTTGCTGACGTTTAAACTCAAAAACATGCTTTATAACTAGCAACCAAACGCAGCCTTAGATAGCCTAAACACAATTAATTTTACATGTGTGGCCTCTTAATTATTGAATAATTCCAACAATCTCCCACTGGAACACATATGTAACATTATAATTGTGTTAACCTTAGTGAGCTCATAAATTGCTATCTTAATCCTTAGGGTATATCCGGACAATCTCGTCCATTAACCATATCAACATAGGATCAAAGCGGCCTTCATCACATATAGCGTAACTAAACCGTCAATGGTCACATATACCAATATAGCTAAACGACATAGATCAATCATGGATGCGTAGCATGGAAATTACACGCAATGTGATCAATACATATCTATTTTCAACTGGTCCTCCTTAACTTTAATGAGATCAATACTTTAACATAATGAAAACAGAATGAACTAAATTTTCATATATCTGATCAGATAAATATTCAAAATACTTTAATACATAAATGTGTCCAAAATCAAATAGCACCCAAATACATATGTAATGTCCGTGGTTTTTATTACGTATTTTGATATACGTGTACGTACTTAGACTCGTATTGCATGTCTCCCTGCTTGATTTGTTTCGACATTTCATTGATTGGTTTATCTTGGTTCGGTTCGGCTTGTTTGGGTTGGCTTGGTTCGGCTAGGGTTGCTTATTGGTTCATCATGAACCAAGGGGGAGAACCCTTACCTACCACCACCATCCCCATTTATTAGCCTAACTCTTTCTCTCTCTTCATTTAACTTTTCTTCTTCCCTTCCATTACTTCTCCACCAACCTGAGAGAGTGGAAGGTTTAGGCAAGTGCATCTTACTTCATGGAGGAAGTCCATTTTTATTATTCCATTGTCTTCCTCATGTGTTTCTAACCCACTATAGTACTTAGCATTTTTTATTTCCATGGTTAATTTCTTGTAAATCTAGCTTTATGATATTTTTGATTTTCAAGAGTTTTAATCTATCAAACCTGCATATTTTTGTTATTTGATGGTTCCATATTGTAGAGAATTCCATTTTAGCCAAATTTGACCTACGGGAGTCTGGATTTGGGTTCTATTGTTGTTTGGATGAGCATGGAGGCCATGATATTTTCTATGGACATGTTCTCTGTGGGAGCCATTAATTGCACTCTTGGCCGCATGCAATATTTTGTGCTGAGCCGCATGGCCATTTAATTGAATTGGCCGTATAGCCGATCATTTGCTTGGCCGCACGGCATTTGCTGTTTGCATGGCCATTAAATAATTTCCTGGCCGCATATGCACATTTTGCGCTTAGCCGCATATGCAGTGTGCTTGCATTTAATAATATTTCCTAGCCGCATATGGCCAATGCCATACTGGCCGCATGGCCAATTGATTGTGGCCGCATGGCCTTTGGGTATGGCCGCATGGAACCCAATTGTAGCCGCATAGGCCATTAGCTAATGCCTTAGATATTGCATGCATTAGCTTAATATTGCATGCATCCCTTTGTATACAGTTGCATTTGCATGCAGAAGATTGCATGCTTATATATATTTAATTAAGCTTACATGCATTAAACATTTGGCCGCATGGTAGTATTTAAATGCTTATTTGCTTTGTTTGTATGGCCTTAGTAGTATTTAATGGCATGTGCAAGTATTTCGGCCGCATGGCCTTTAATAGCCTGGCCGCATGACTATTTGAGTTTTGGCTGCATGGCCACTTGTATATTTGGCCGCATGGCCACTTGTATATTCCTGGCCGCATATGGCCTTAGCTATATTTGGCCGCATGGCTTTGTAAGCATTTGCATGCTTATGTATATTCCTGGCCGCATATGGCCTTAACATTTGCTGGCCGCATAAGAAATATTGGTGGCCGCATAGCTCAGTAATCGGCTGGCCGCATATGCTCCTCCCCTTCCATTATTTAATTCATGGCCGCATGGCCCTTTAATTAAATTTCTTGCATGCAACTTGCCTGAGCCGTATATGGCCAAGTGACTAGCCTGGCCACATATGCTTATTTGTTTTGGCCATAAAATATTTGTGCACGTAAGCAATTTGCTTTGTGCATGGCCAGGCCGTATATGTATTTGTGCATGTTTAATTGCTTGGCCGCATATGCACTGTTGTATGGCAATTTCATGCGACAATTTTTCAGAGCCGCATGAGTCCCCCACAGCCCTTGTCCCTGCTAATATTTAATTACTAAATGTATGCTTGTGCCATAAAAATTTAAGTGTGTGCCCTAACACGATGGTGATCCGTTTTGGTGCACTTTTGACAAATGATATGACATGATAGTGGCCCGTCATGACGCACTCCTGACGGTGAACTTGACATAATATACTTGACATGATAAACCTGACATGAAATATCTCAATATGCTGTTGTAACGGCTAGCTTGACATGACAAGAATGAATGGCCAGGACACCGTGGACGATTGTGCTTGTACAAATGAACTTGTCTTGTCTTGCATCATATATAGGACAGGGACCCCTGAGTACCACGACCAGGGATACCTACTGTAAATGGCTAAGGCTAATAACTAGAATAATTCAGTAGTCATGAGAGATTTTTCCAGTTACAGGCGATCCCGTTATCCCGGCCACCATTGTTGGACTTGTAGCCTGCCGTCGAGTAGGGCACATTTTCAGCCCACTGTCATGTGGGGCACTTCATGAAACAAGTTCTATGCACACTATCATGTGTTGCACACCAAGCCACCTAACAATTCTTGATAACTGCTTAATGAATCCAAGTCGCCTGGATAACCTGGATAGCTGCAGGGCTTGTAGCTGGAGGAACATCTCACTGTATCTTGCTAGTAACTAGGCCTGTGATAACCCTAGTTAGTTAAAGTATCAAGCCGTACTTATTGCTTGGCCGTGATTGTTGAATGAGGCATAACCAGTCTAGTCTTGTCTTGATCATGTACAAGATTGTTACATGTCCTGATTTTCTTATATTATCTTGCCGATAAATGGTGGAAAACCAAGTTCCGTTCAGATGAAGGGTTACAACCCCGGTCCTTGTTTGGTTTACGGGTTGTAACCTGGTTATCTGAATAGTTCCATGGTTATCTCGTCGTATATCATCCTGGTATTTTTTATATTTTCAGTTCCTATTGTTTAATTATATTCTTGTGCTAATTTGCTGGTTTTAGTTCCTAAGTGAAGCCTCCTTTGTGGCACTTGCTCTTTCTGGGGTCTGACCCAGCTGGTTTTGTATGGCCAAATTCTGGAGCAGTTCCAGAGGATCTACCGACCTTCCAGCCAGATGGTGACCACTAGACGGAATCCTGACAACGAGTGGGTTCATTTTGGCTCTCCCACTCTATTATAAAAATATTTTTTTGAGACATTTAGCCGATGAGCACCTGTTAGCTCGTATTGCATACTTTATTACTGTCTGCCTACGGGCTGTAACATGATTGACAGATCATAGGGTTGATCATGTATGACTAAACTCTTGCTAGTCCTCATATTTTGTAACGACTAGCTTCATGATCAGCTGAATATGTAATGTTTAGGACGCCTTACTATTGTATATTTGGTGATCTTACATCTTGTAACATTTACTTACTTGCTTGTGATTGAGACACTAGGCTTGTTATTGACTATAAGAGACTGATGGCTTATAGTTAAACCCTCATATATCTAGACAGTCGTGACCGTATGGTGAGATGGATTCCATTTCATTACGTAGCTGGCTATGTTCGCACTCACTCTCCAGTATTCTGGTTCTGGGGCATGACATGGTTTAAGTGGTGGCCCATGCAGGTCTTGTAAATTAAGATATGTGAGGGTTTACCGAATAGATGTCTCAATCAGTACTCGTCCTTGATCTCTGTCACGACCCGGTCCCAATTTCTTGGGTCGAATCGGATCATGCCCAGCTTGCACCGTTGTTGAGACGGCGGTAGTAAGCTGTATCACTCATGCAGGTAATCAACAACACAGACTAATTGCCACAACTTTAATATTCCGATAATTAAAACTTGTCTAACAAAAGTTACAACTGATAATAGAAATAGTCTTTTCAAATAACAACAACTGGAAATAGAAAATGACAACAGCTAAAAGATAGGTTCGTCATCTCCAAGTCCAGCACCATCTGGTAGCACAGCTGGATACAACTCAGGATCATAATAACTACTAATCAGTAGCTCTGCATCATCAATAGGACCTAAAAATATAGTCTCCAGTCAGGAGGGAGCAAAGTACAATTCATGATAATTTAACAATTGAAATAATAATAGAGTTATGCATTTTTAAACAATTTGAAATAAATAGTTTTCTAGCAGTTAAAACATTGTGATGTGAATAGGCAATGAATATGACCGGATTGGGTTGTACAGTTGTATCCTATTGATACGATATGGCTTATCCCCGTGTGTATGAGGGGTAAGCTAACACAGTCATTATACTATTTTGGATGTGGTCATACTCATTACACTACTCCCCCAGTACCCAACAGTTAATCAGTCAATGCTCTCAGAGAGAGTTCCATGTTTCATCGTGGTTTAAACTTGCAATAAAACGATTACTAAATAATTATAAATTACCACAAAATATACTTGCCTTGGATTATGACTGGATTTGGAATGTCTTCGGGATTGAATTTAGACTTGTCCTCGAAATCCTACAATCGAGAAGTCTGCCTTAGATTGCCAAAGTTGTCATGCTAAATGTGCTAGTTACAATCTCTAAATTTGTTCTAGTCAATTTTTAATCTTTATTATACTAACACAAACAAAACTCGATTATCTAATGCGTTACATTTAATTATGATGGAAAGATCATTTTATATTTAATTTCGGAAAACTTTGTATTTATCGGTTTATTGGCAAATCTTGGTATTTTATAATTTATATAATAAAACTACATTTTTCATTAAATGAGAAGAACATGAATTTCTAAAATGTTATAATTATTTATCTTTTCTAAATTTTTACGTTTCCGAACAAAATCAGAAAAAACGAATACATTACTAGCTATTACAAAATTTGCAGAAATAAATGGACTTATGCCCTTACAGATCATTTTACATGAATTAAAATAAGAAGGAAAATATTAGTTAGTCCCTAAAAATCCTACAATTTAATTACAAAATAAAACTAGTAATTAAATTAAATTAACTTAAATTTCGAGTCTCAGACTTAGTCCAATCGTCAAAATAGCTAATGCATCAACGTCCGGAAACCCCGGTTTCGTTTGCATTTCGCTAAGGGCCCATTGACCGGTACGGTCGTCGCCCAAAAATCCAATTAATAAATTATTTCTGAAAATCGATTTGAATTTATATAAATTTTATAAAAATTTCGGCAACATTCCCTCTATTTTCGGGATAACCCAAAACTGGAAAAATATGCCACAAATACCAATATATAATATCCCAAACCAGGGAACCACAGAATTAATTTCTATCCACAATAAAAATCCAATTCGCAGAACGTTTTCGAAGGAAATTCGGAAAACCCGAAATGAACTTCGAAAAACCGAAACTCCTCGGAAATTCCAAAACCAACAGAAACACTCAAAGAAAAATAAGCCACATAACCATTTCCGAAAGGAATTGGAAAACCAAACCATAGAAATATTTCGAGAACTCACAGAACGTTTCCGAAAGGATTTCGAAAAAATCCAAAAATGTCTCGTTTACCGAATTTTTGGGGAATTCGTGGACCAAAATTCATCATAGACTATGAAAAATGGAAACGGGACAACGGAAATATACCAGAAGTTGCTCGGCTAGAGCTCTCAGGTGAAAATTAGAGAAAAAAATTCCGCGGACTCGGAACGATCCAGGAACACGCGGACGGTGAGACGTGTAATGCCTGTGGTTCGTATTACGTATTTTGGAATACGTGTACGTATTTTATCTTGTATTGCCTGATTTTCTTGCTCAGCTTTCCTTCATGGCTTGGTTTATTCTTGGTTGGGTTCGGCTAGGCTTGGTTTTCTTTGGTTTAGTATGAACCAAGGAGAGAACCACCTACCTACCACCACCACTACCATTTATTAACCCCCACTTCCTTCTCTCTCTTCATTACTCTTTTCTTTCCTCCATTAACTCCTTCACCTACCGGAGAGAGAGAGAGGTCTAGGCAAGTGCAGCTTGCTTCATGGAGGAACTCTAATTTTATTGTTCCATTCTCTTCTTTGCAGCATTCTAGTATACTTTAGTACTTGGCATTTTTACTTTCCATGGCCGGATTCTTGTAGATCTAAGTTTATATTATTTTCGAATTTCTTGAGTTTTGATCTACTTAATCTTGTTATTTCTAAGTTTTGATGGTTCCATGTTGTAGAGAATTTTGTTCTGCCCCATTTTGACCTATAGAAGTTCGGATTTGGGCTCCGAATGATGGAGTTATGGAGCTTGAGAACTTGGCTCCCATGGTGTTCTTCTTCTCGAAATTTTGGAGAAGATGAACTGTGCTTAGACTTGACCGCATGAATATTTCATGCAGCAAGTGTTCTCCCATCCGCATGACAGGAAGAACTTTGAGCCGCATAGGCTTACTCCCTTTGAGCCGCATGGGACCCGCTTCTTCCTGCCGCATGGATTCCTCTCCCCACTCAGTCGCATGCACCCCCCCTTCTGCAGCCGCATGTGCCTCCGCCACTTTGGGCCGCATGAATCCGAATCTTCCAAAGCCGCATAAGGGCCGAACCCAGCTAGCCGTATGAGACCCACTTGACTCCGGTCGCATATACCTGATTGATAGCCGGCCACATGGACCTATGTCTCCGCCTGCCGCATGGATTCCAGCAACCCATCCGCATGTGCTTGAGCTTCCTTCTAGTCCTGAGCCGCGCGCCTGCTTCATATTGAACCCGAACTCTTGAGCCGTATGCACCGTCTTGAGTTAGCCGCATGGACTCATCCCCCATTGAGCCGCATGGCTCCTTCCCATGTCCTGTCTTGTTATTTTATTTCTATTATGATTATTGTTAACTCATCCTTTGTGACTCACAGTATACTTGGGTCTCCTGATAGAATGCTTGCACTATGACGTCCTGTACATGTACCTGAACACGATAGTGACTCATCGTGGTGCACTCCTGACAAGTAAACATGACATGACCTGATAGTGGCCCGTTGTGGTGCACTCTTGACTAGTGAACTTGACATGATATATCTTGATAAGCTGTTACGACGGCTACCTGACATGACATGACCTGTATAAGTAACCTGGACACCGTGGGCGATTGTGCTTGTACAAATAAATCCAGTCCTGTCTTGCATCATATCTAGGAAGGGACTCCTGAGTACCATGGTCAGGAGTACCTACTAAAATGGACTAAGGTTAATAACTAGATTATTACATTAGTCATAAAGAGATCTCCCAGCTACAGGCAATCCCGTTACCTGGGCGCGCTTGGGATCTGTAGCCTGCCGTCTAGTAGGGCACATTTCCAGCACACTGTCATGTGTTGCACCCTTCAAGCTACCTAAGGGTACATGCATTTCCTGGACGATGTATCCACCTGAATTCAACCCCTAATTTTTGACCTGGGTAACCTGGATGGTCTGCAGGATTTGTGGCTGTGGAATAATCTCACTGCATCTTGCTAGTAACTAGGCTTGTGATAACCCTAGTTAGTTAAAGTATCAAGCCGTACTTATTGCTTGGCCGTGATTGTTGAATGTGGAATAACCAGTCTAGTCTTGATCCTGTATAAGATTGTTACATGCTCTGATTTTCTTATATTATCTTGCTGATAAATGGAAGAAACCAAGTTCGGTTCAGACGAAGGATTACAACCCCGGTCCTTGTTTGGTTTAAGGGTTGTAACCTGGTTATCTGAATGGTCCCATGGTTATCTTACCGTATATCCTCGTGATGTTATATTTCTCCAGTTTTACTATATTATTATTATCATCTGTGCTAATCGCTGGTTTTAGTTCCTAAGTGAAGCTTCCTTTGTGGTACTTGCTCTTTCTGGGGTCTGACCCAGCTGGTTTGTATGGCCAGATTTTGGAGCAGCTCCAGAGGATCTACCGACTTTCCAGCCCGATGGTGGCGACTAGACGTAACCAGGGCAACGAGTGGGTTTATTTTTGATCTCCTACTTTATTGTAAAAATATTCTTTTGAGGCGTTTAGCCGACGAGCACCTGTTTAGCTCGATTGTATTTACTTATTGTATGCCTACGGGCTGTAACATGATTGACAGATCCTAGGGTTGATCATGTATGACTAAACTCTTGCTAGTCCTAACATTTTGTAACGACTAGCTTCATGATCAGCTGAATATGTAATATTTGTGACGCCTTATTATTGTATATTTAATGATCATACATCTTGTGACTTACTTACTTGCTTGTGATTGAGACACTAGGCTTGTTCATGACCATAGGAGACTGTTGGCTTGTAGTAAACCCTCATGTATCTAGACAGCCGTGACCGTATAGCGAGATGGATTCCATTTCATATACGTAGCTGGCTATGTCTGCCCCCGCTCTCCAGTATTCTGGTTCTGG
Source organism: Iris pallida (assembly GCA_029216955.1). NCBI lineage: Eukaryota > Viridiplantae > Streptophyta > Magnoliopsida > Asparagales > Iridaceae > Iris > Iris pallida. Next base: position 8,840,188 of record JANAVB010033820.1, on the reverse strand, counting down.
GGTGTGACATTGTAGTGTCCCGTCCCACAAAGTCAATCGGAGGAATCGAAACGCCGACGGTGTTCGGCCTTAGCCCTGCAACGGCTGCTCGAAGGCTCGCTCGGTTAAGACGACCGCTCGCTCAGGTGGGGTAGTTTCGGTGAACTTGCCTCATCTTTGCCTTCACATAATAAATCGTATTTTCAACTTGCACAAGTAGGCTTAATAATAAAAGGGACGAATCCACATAGCTAAGGGAATAATTCCGACGGGACGAAATGAGTTAGAACATGGAAAACGTCCCACGGTCGGCCTAGAGTTGGTGCACGGCGTGCTTTAAAAATGACACTCGGTCCTTTGTCCCGTGGCTTGGGAGAAGGAAAGTTGGTCTTCGACAAAAAACTATAAACTTGCCTAAGTCATAGGCGTCGCCCGCGTAAATGCTCGATAAAGCATGCACGTTTCCGAAATGCAAGGCTTGGCATAGCCTTTGCTCGTCCCTCGGGTTAAGTTGTAGGCTTGAGTAAGTTAGGCAAAGTTATGCCGGTCGACCTAAGTTATTCCAAGTGCTGTCCCGTCCTTTCTGCGGTTGTCAAGTTAAATTGTCCCACTATCCCAATGCCCGTCACATGAGATATGACTTGGGCGATAGTGTTGCGTAGAACACGAGTCGGTTTAAGGCACGAGCCACGGTTAGTTCAGTGGAAAGTTAGCCACGGTTTGTCGATACTTAAGGAAACACGTTATGTTCAAGTTAAGTTGGAAGGCTATGCAGTAGTCGTTCCCTAAGTTCAAAGAATGTTAAGCCTAAGCGATGGTTAGTCGCCGAGAGAAAATATGTCGGGACTGTGGTTCAGTCGCCGAGGCAACCCTGGTTTGGGCTCTGCGAAGGAAGTGTGAAAAGTGAAAAGAGTAAAGCAAAGGAACTAATTGATGATGATAAGACCATGCATTTACGTTAAGTCTAGAAGTTAGCGTAGGCACGTGGTCATGGACAACTTGTCGACAAGGGCGATGGTTCTTCGGATCGAAAACCTTGGGCCAGGGACCGATCCAGCCTAGGAAGAACAGATTATAGCCGAGCTGAGTATGAAGCAACCGGTAGGTCGGGGACTTGCATCGAGGATCGCAACCGGCGGTGCAAGGGTCCCGAATGCCAGGCTATGTCCAGAATGGCTAGTAAATGCCAGTGACCTTTCATATAGATGTGTCGGCACGGGCGGCAATCCGCGTGTGTGTGCCTTTGGATTGAGTTGATTGTGTATGCAGTTAGAAGACACAATGTCTGGGCCTAATATTTGGCTACAGCGAAGGCGGCGTGCTTCGGCACGGGATATGGCAACGTGTATTAAGTAAGGCAAAGAGTTTGCATGAGTTAGGCTTGAGTTGTTGCGAGTTAAGTCGAGAAGGGCCGTAGGGCAAGTTGTGTGAAGTTACGTTGAGTTGCTGGGCACGACCTCGAAATATGAGGCACGGCCGCGTTGTTACAATACAAGTGTAGACGAGACTAAGCGAGGAGGCGTTGCCTCGAAAATATTAAAGCACGAATCGAGTTATGGCACGACCGAGTCGTTACGTCCCAGAGTTTGGCACAAAAGACAAGTATAAGTCGGTGCGTCGACAATGCAAGCACGAGAAAGGTCTAGAGGCAAGGAAATGGAGTCTTTCGTGTAGTTGCGTCTCTGATTATGGCCGTAAGGCAAATACGACTTGATAGGTTAACGTTATTGGCACGAGAAGGGTCTAAGGCAAAAGTATGAGTTAACGTCGTTGTGCAAGCACGGGATGGTCCTTAGACACAAGTATGCAAAGGCGTCGGCCCTAAAACTGATCCTAAGGCAAGAATAGAAAGACAAATCGTAAAAGGGTTTATGTTGCACAAAGTAGAATGAAACGTGTTGGTTTTGTATGGGTGGGCGAGGAGCTTACTCCACCAGTACAGTTGAGTACTGACACCCACACAGTGTTTCATGTGCAGGCACAGGTAGAAGCTCGTAGCGTGGAGCTCGCTTGGATGCGTCGAGGCACGGAGTTCCTTGGCGATTTGAAGCGTACGGCCGCGTGGACTGAAGACTTATACAGGACATAATGTATGGACATCGCCTTCCGAAGCTTCCGCTGGCTCAAGCATTGTAATCGAGAGATGAGAGAGAGCAGAGTGACATGTAATCGAGAGAAAAGTGAGCACGAAAGACTTGTAAATTGGCCTTGCGCCCAAAAATGTAATCTTGTATTCAATATCAATAAAGAGCTTCTTTTGAATGACTTGTGTTCATGTGTACTTGTTCTTAAATTCTGCTGCATGTTTCAATATTTCTGCTTGGGACTTCTGTACGACGACCCCGTCACCGCCGATGTAATCGGCCGTTATGAAACTGCCTTGCACGAGCGCAATCTAGGCTCGTGCGGCATCACGCCTTAGCGAGGACGATCGCTCCTACGGGAGCGGGGCGTGACATAATGGTATCAGAGCACGGCTTTACGTCCTTGGACTTCACATCGAATGTCTCAGTTTTGAAAGCTCGTCGTTGTTAAACAAGTGTGCGCTCTCTCTCGAATGTCCCTCGACATGTCCATACAATAAGTCTAAATATTTTCAAAAGCTCGTACAAGTATTCAATCGAATGCATCGATAGGCGACGGCCTTTGTGCCGAACGGTATCAACTTGTCTTGAATGAAAACACATGCTAATGTTAGAAAAGTTGTGTGCGTGCCCAAATAGTCCTACGTCGACGTTAGAAATTGAGCGTGCAAACTCAAAATATAGTCCGTACGGGATGGTTATGCAGCACAACTTAGCCCGCACGTCGCGCACCTAGACTTTTTGGTACAAATGAGTCGCGAGCGATATTGAATACCGTTCGGTCGGGAAACGAAGCAACACTTAGAGTGTCTGTCGATTGAAACGCTATCAGACTAACGCTTAGGCGTACATGGAAGATCGGTTTGGATTTTGAGGAGTAGTGCAAACGACTTAGCCCGTCGATGCGACGTGAGCGGTTACGCTAGAGATTCGTCGAACGAATCTGAAGGACGAGTTAGCGAGTAATACGAATGTGATTTGTAGGCTAGATCGGATGGCTCGAATCCGAGTGGTGTATGGATTTGCTTGGAAATTATTCGAGCGAAGACTGAGGATTAGAAATAATAACGAGTACGTCGGCGAGGCGATACGATCGTGCATAGCGTTAGAACGCGTCACGCTTAGTTGGTCGTGACTTCGAAAGTCCCGAATGAGAAGTCGTTCGGACAATTTGTCAATGGGCAACGCGAGTTAGAAAACGATTCGGAACGATGAACAAAAGTGAATGTCTTGATCGAGGAAAACCTAGAGGATCGTGCTTACGATTTCGGATTGCGTCTAATGAAATGTGACTTGAGTTTTGGACAACGATCTTGAAACAAACTTAAGGAATAGCGATCAAACTTGATCTTGAATATCGAAGAGACTATGGAATATCCAGTTCGGACAATAGCATCAGTTGTACGACTCGAAATTGGTTGCAAAGGAAGATCGTCAGGTTACGCATATCGTCGATGGTATTGAGGCGTATCAAAGATCGATATACGATAACTCGGGGGTACTCTGACTCGGCGAATGATGGTCGTGCAGATGTCATGGTTCCGATGGATGCTATACTCGGGATGTTGAAATACTTCAAGTAAAAGATAGACTTGGCTCGAGGATTTTCTTAGTTGAACGAATGACGATCGAACTATCGAACTTGGCTTGGATGAAAAATGGAATGTTTGGATTTGCTTCGCCGATAACCACAACGTTGACGTTCTTGTCTTATGCGAGCGCTACTCCAGCCTCGCACATGCGTCACGTCGATTAGGGCGATCACTCTGCGTGATCACTGGTATGGTGAATCATATAGCGGGGGTGGTCAAACTTGCACGGGGCGACAATTTGTTCTTCGACTTGTGGTTTGACACGAAGATGGACTCGAGAATGAATTGGTGTGCTTGTCGATTGAATTTGAGGATTGCGTAGGTCCAATCCGCGTATCGAGAATGAACGAGTCTAGACTCAAACAAGAGTTACGCCCCGATGAGAATGATTATTCCGCGGGAGCGTTGCATGGTAATTCATGAACCACCGTGGATAATCGGACTCGTGTGAGATTGGGGCGCAACATATTGTCAAAGCTAGACGACCTCGTGATCGAATACATGAATTGGTTAGAATTGGTGATTTGAATGGATTCAAATATGCACAACGAATGTATTGATGCGAATAGGTGATCGTGTTCGATGTTTAGAAATCTGAGTGACGCGAGCTTGGGTAGAAAATCCCGTACTACCGACTATGGTTTGACCCTAGGATTGGGGTCAATGTTGGCATTATTGTTGGGGAACTATGATTCCAATCCTGACATTGACTTAGCCTCGAAAAGAATTGACCTAGCGGTTAGGCAAGACGCCTGTTTCAAGTGTTAGCAATCAAAAGATTGATCTTGAGGATTGGCATGGATGGATAGCGTGAATCACGAATAGGAAACCCTGCTCATGAGATTCGGCTGACATGCATATATTTCAGGGATGCCTGAGTATGTGCACGATGCGACTCGAGTGACAATGACGAATTCTCTATCATGCGATTTGGCTGAATGCATGTATTTCGGGGACGCTTGGAATGCATGCACGATCCAACCAAGCGATACAATAAATTCAAATGAGACTTGGGGAATGGAAGAATGTCGAGAATTTGAAATCGTATTAAGGGAAAGAATGATAATAGTGCGAGCGTGTCTCCGAATCGAGTAAACACGTAGGCAGAGTGTATACGATAAGTACTGGCGTACCTGCACGACTGCGATAGTCCCGTGTCTAGGTACGATTAAGTCTTGGCCATAGAAATAGTAGGATGGCTTGCCTTCAGGAAAGTCTCGAGGACGAGACTTGTTCTGAGTGGTGTATGTTGTAGTGCCCCGTCCCGCAAAGTCATTCGAAGGAATCGAAATGCCGACGGTGTTCGGCCTTAGCCCTGTAACGGCTGCTCGAAGGCTCGCTCGGTCAAGACGATCGCTCGCTCAGGTGGGGTAGTTTCGGTAAACTTGCCTCATCTTTGCCTTCACATAATAAATCGTGTTTTCAACTTGCACAAGTAGGCTTAATAATAAAAGAGACGAATCCACATAGCTAAGGGAATAATCCCGATGGGTCGAAATGAGTTAGAACATGGAAAACGTCCCACGGTCGACCTAGAGTTGGTGCACGACGTACTTTGAAAATGACACTCGGTCCTTTGTCCCGTGGCTTGGGAGAAGGAAAGTTGGTCTTCGACACAAAACTATAAACTTGCCTAAGTCATAGGCGTCGCCCGCGTAAATGCTCGATAAAGCATGCACGTTTCCAAAATACAAGGCTTGGCATAGCCTTTGCTCGTCCCTCGGGTTAAGTTGTAGGCTTGAGTAAGTTAGGCAAAGTTATGCCGGTCGACCTAAGTTATTCCAAGTGCTGTCCCGTCCTTTCTGCGGTTGTCAAGTTAAATTGTCCCACTATCCCAATACCCGTTACATGAGATATGACTTGGGCGATAGTGTTGCGTAGAACACGAGTCGGTTTAAGGCACGAGCCACGGTTAGTTCAGTGGAAAGTTAGCCACGGTCTGTCGATACTTAAGGAAACACGTTATGTTCAAGTTAAGTTGGAAGGCTATGCAGTAGTCGTTCCCTAAGTTCAAAGAATGTTAAGTCTAAGCGATGGTTAGTCGCCGAGAGGAAATATGTCGGGACTGTGGTTCAGTCGCCGAGGCAACCCTGGTTTGGGCTCTGCGAAGGAAGTGTGAAAAGTGAAAAGAGTAAAGCAAAGAAACTAATTGATGATGATGAGACCATGCATTTACGTTAAGTCTAGAAGTTAGCGTAGGCACGTGGTCATAGACAACTTGTCGACAAGGACGATGGTTCTTCGGATCAGAAACCTTGGGCCAGTGACCGATCCGGCCTAGGAAGAATAGATTATAGTCGAGCTGGGTATGAAGCAACCGGTAGGTCTACGACTTGCTTCGAGGATCGCAACCGGCGGTACAAGGGTCCCGAATGCCAGGCTATGTCCAGAATGGCTAGTAAATGCCAGTGACCTTTCATATAGATGTGTCGACACGGGCGACAATCTGCGTGTGTGTGCCTTTGGATTGAGTTGATTGTGTATGCAGTTAGAAGACACAATGTCTGGGCCTAATATTTGGCTACAGCGAAGGCGGCGTGCTTCGGCACGGGATATGGCAACATGTATTAAGTAAGGCAAAGAGTTTGCATGAGTTAGGCTTGAGTTGTTGCGAGTTAAGTCGAGAAGGGCCGTAGGACAAGTTATGTGAAGTTACGTTGAGTTGCTGGGCACGACCATGAAATATGAGGCACGGCCGCATTGTTACAATACAAGTGTAGGCGAGACTAAGCGAGGAGGCGTTGCCTCAGAAATATTGAAGCACGAATCGAGTTATGGCACGACCGAGTCGTTACGTCCCAGAGTTTGGCACAAAAGACAAGTATAAGTCGGTGCATCAACAATGCAAGCACGAGAAAGGTCTAGAGGCAAGAAAATGGAGTCTTTCGTATAGTTGCGTCTCTGATTATGGCCGTAAGGCAAACACGACTTGATAGGTTAACGTTATTGGCACGAGAAGGGTCTAAGACAAAAGTATGAGTTAACGTCGTTGTGCAAGCACGAGATGGTCCTTAGACACAAGTATACAAAGGCGTCGGCCCTAAAACTGATCCTAAGGCAAGAATAGAAAGACAAATCGTAAAAGGGTTTATGTTGCACAAAGTAGAATGAAACGTATTGGTTTTGTATGGGTGGGCGAGGAGCTTACTCCACCAGTACAGTTGAGTACTGACACCCACACAGTATTTCATGTGCAGGCACAGGTAGAAGCTCATGGCGTAGAGCTCGCTTGGATGCGTCGAGGCACGGAGTTCCTTGGTGATTCGAAGCGTACGGCCGCATGGACTGAAGACTTATACAGGACATAATGTATGGACATCGCCTTCCGAAGCTTCCGCTGGCTCAAGCATTGTAATCGAGAGATGAGAGAGAGCAGAGAGACTTGTAATCAAGAGAAAAAAGAGCACGAGAGACTTGTAAATTGGCCTTGCGCCCACAAATGTAATCTTGTATTCAATATCAATAAAGAGCTTCTTTTGAATGACTTGTGTTCATGTGTACTTGTTCTTAAATTCCGCTGCATGTTTCAATATTTCTGCTTGGGACTTCTGTGCGACGACCCCGCCGTCGCCGATGTAATCGGCCGTTATGAAATTGCCTTGCACGAGCGCAATCTAGGCTCGTGCGGCATCACGCCTTAGCGAGGACGATCGCTCATACGGGAGCGGGGCGTGACAGACATGGTTTAAGTGGTGGCCCATACAGGTCTTGCAAATCAAGATATGTGAGGGTTTACCGAATAGATGTCTCAATCAGTATTCGCTTTTGATCTCTGTTCGTATCATCCGAATCCCTGGAATCTTGATTTGATCATATGCTTGTATCGTTGATCTGTCCTGGTCCTTCCTTATTATTTTCCATGTCGTCTTCTTTAGCGGCATTGTTCCTGGACCTGCCGGTCAGTAAGGCGGAGCACTTTTCGTGGATCAGCGGCAACCAGGGGATCAAGCCCAGCATTCCGGAGTAGCCTCCAGAGTCGTACCTTCAGGCGGGGAGCCACCAGTCCAGCCAGTTCAGCATGCCGAGCCGGATGATGGCACTTTGGTAGGTCTCATCAGGACCTTGATAGCTTTCCAAGATCGTCGAGGAGATGCCTTGTACCAGGCAGTGACGGATGCTCTGACCAGAGGAGGTCATCAGGGTAACAGCGCGGCCAACAGCTTCAAGCGCTTGAACCCTCCGTTCTTCGATGGTAGTGAAGATGCTATCGCTGCAGATGCTTGGCTTCAGGACACAGAGGTAATTCTAGAAGCAGCCAGGACCCCAGAGAACGAGAAGGTAGCCGTGGTGCGCCTGCAGTTGTTAGATCTTGCCCGCAGCTGGTGGGCAGCACAGGCCGTTGGATTAGCAGCACCCATTACTTGGGCGGTGTTCAGAGAGAGATTCCAGACCAAGTATTTTGATTGTGTAGCTCGGTACGATCTACAGACGAGGTTCACCAATCTAAAACAGATGGGCAGAACGGTCGACGGATATGCGGCCGAGTTTTCGAGGCTTAGTCGGTTTGCTCCGACCTTGGTGGCGACCGAGTATGATAGAGCCCAGCAATTTTAGCAAGGACTTCACCTGGAGATTTTGTTGGCAGTTGAGCAGTTTGAGCATCAGACTTTTGATGCAGTCTTGAGAGCAGCAAGGAGGCATGAGTATACCTCCCAGAGGATTGTGGATAGGGCCGGAGGTCGGAAGAGATTCCATAGCAAGATGAATCAGTCTTCAGCCCCAGCCCCGGCAGCCAGGGCTTTGATTATTGGAGCTCCGAGGCGAGCGGCCTCAGTGACGTCGGTTCAGCATTCAGTCCCGACGTACCCTCAGCAGCAGCAGAAGCAGAAGCACTCTTCCGCAGTGGGATGTTCTCATTATGGGAAGCCAAGCCATGTAGTGGCAGAGTGTCGCAGGGCCCAGGGATTGTGTCTTGCTTGTGGAGCAGCAGACCATAGGGTTGGATCCTGCCCGAATAGGGGTGGTTCATCATCGTCCAACCTTTCTAGCTCTTCGGTGAGAGGACCAGCTCCGGTCCAGCAGCAGCAGTATCCATTGCCGAGGCCCTTGCCGCCTCAGTCCCAAGTGTTTCAGCAACAACCCCCCCAGCAGCATGCTCAAGCCCAGGTCTTGAGTCAGAATAGGCAGCGAGGATTTTAGCAGAAGGGACCAGCACCCCGAGGGCATGGTCATGCTATGGTGATGACCGCAGAGGAAGGATTGGCACCAGGAGAGGTAGTGGCAGTTACTATTCTCGTCAACTCCTTTCCAGCTTCAGTTTTATTTGATTCTGGTGCATCGTATTCTTTTATGTCTGCACGATTCGCGACACGGATAGGATTGGAGCCCGAGTCATTATCAGTAAGGTTCAATATACTTACTGGTAACGGACTTGTGGGAGTCGATAGGGTGTTTTCCTCGTGTCGGATCGTAGTTAGCGGTAAGGAATTTCCCGCTAGATTGATAGAGTTTCCGATGGCCGATTATGATATGGTCTTAGGGATGGATTGGTTGAGGAACCAGTATGCTAGAATAGACTGCCATATTGGTAGGGTTGTTTTTAGCATTCCAGGCGAGCCAAAGTTTTCCTTTTCTCGAGGCGCAGTTGAGCCTTCTCCTCCAGTGTTGCGGATGGCAGTAGCAGCAGTACAGTTGCCCCGGATAGTCTAAGAGTTTCCAGATATTTTTTTCCAGAAGAGCTTCCAGGTATGCCGCCAGAACGGGAGATCGAGTTCACCATAGACTTGATTCCCGGGACAGCCCCAGTGTCAGAGAGAGTCTACAGGATGGCACCTTCAGAATTGGAGATCTTGTACAAGATGATTGAAGAACTTCGAACCAAGGGATTCATTCGTGCTAGTGGATCGCCTTGGGGAGCCCCGATACTTCTTGTGAAAAAGAAGAATGGTACATCCAGTTTATGTGTTGATTATCGTACCTTGAACTCAGTGACAATCAAGAACAGATACCATATCCCGAGGATAGATGACTTGTTTGATCAGCTCAAAGGGGCAGCAGTATTCTCGAAGATCGACTTATGCTCAGGATATCATCAGATCAGAGTCAGAGAGCAGGACATCCCGAAGACAGCTTTCAGGTCTAGGTATGGGCATTGGGAGTTCCTAGTGATGCCATTTGGAGCGACCAATGCGCCGGCTGTATTCATGGATCTCATGAATCGTATTTTCATGCCTTATCTGGATCAGTTCATGATTGTGTTTTTGGATGACATCCTGGTCTATAGCAGAAGCGAAGCAGAGCATGAGCAGCATCTCCGTGTGGTTCTTCAGATTCTCAGGGAGCACCAGTTGTATGCCAAGTTCAGTAAATACGAGTTCTGGCTCGATCATATTTTGTACTTGGGTCACATCATCACCCGAGGAGGAGTAGAAGTAGATCCCCAGAAGATTATGGCTATTGAGTCGTGGCCAGTGCCCAGCATAGTTGCAGAGGTTCACAGTTTTCTTGGATTGGCCGGCTATTACCGGAGATTTATTTCAGACTTTGTTCGGATCTCGGCGCCATTGACCCAGTTGACCCATAAGGAGGTACAGTTTGCTTGGACAGCAGAATGTCAGGATTCTTTTGAGAAGTTGAAGCGAGGCTTGATGACGGCTCCCATTCTCATGCTTCCAGATGGAACCGAAGGATTCTCAGTATATTGTGATGCTTCAGGCAGAGGCTTAGGATGTGTTCTGATGCAGCATGGGAAGGTAATAGCTTATGCGTCACGGTAACTTCGTGATCATGAGAGGAATTACCCAACCCATGACTTGGAGCTGGCAGCAGTAGTATTTGCACTCAAGTTGTGGAGGCACTACTTGTACGGAGACAGGATGGAGATTTTTACCGACCATAAGAGCTTGAAGTATGTTTTCACCCAGAAGGATCTTAACATGCGTCAGAGGAGGTGGCTGGAGCTTCTTGTGGATTATGATGTCAACTTGCAGTATCATTCCGGGAAGGCCAACGTTGTTGCAGATGCATTAAGCAGAAGAGCCGGAGTTTATTTCCTAACAGCGCAACCAGAGCTGTTAGCAGATCTTCAGAAGATGGATATTGAAGTTGTTCTCCCTTCCAGTGTGGCATTGATGGCCAGTATGCAAGTTCAGTCCACCATAGTCGAGAGGATCCGGATGGCGCAATCAGCAGATTCCAAGCTTCAGTGACTCAGGGCAGAGTGTGAGGCTGGGCGACGACCAGAGTTATGTATTCATGAAGACGGTACACTTAGGCATGGTAAGCGTCTTTGTGTATCCAGTGGAGATATCAGACAGGAGATCATGGCAGAAGCTCACAGTTCTCAGTATTCCATTCATCCGGGCGGTATGAAGATGTACCGTAATATCCGGCAGCACTTTTGGTGGAATGGCATGAAGAGGGAGATAGCCCGGTTTGTCTTTCGTTGTTTAGTCTGCCAACAAGTTAAGGCTGAATATCAGAGGTCCGCTGGACTTCTTCAGCCCTTGCCGATTCTAGAATGAAAGTGGAAACATGTGACCATGAATTTTGTGACTGGATTACCTAGATCGCCAGCTGGTCGAGATGCTATTTGGGTTATAGTTGACAGGCTCACGAAGGTAGCTCACTTCCTCCCGTTCAGAGTCGGTCAGTCGACAGCTCAGTTAGCAGAGATGTACCTCAGGCAGATTGTCAGGTTGCACGGTGTGCCAGTCAGTATCACCTCGGACCGAGATTCAAGATTCACGTCGTACTTTTGGCGTAGCCTGCAGGAGAGTTTGGGAACTCATCTCCAGTTCAGTTCAGCATATCATCTGCAGATAGATGGTCAGTCGGAACGTACAATCCAGACTCTTGAAGATATGTTGTGGTCCTGTACACTTGACTTTGGTGGTTTGTGAAAAGATCACCTGCACCTGGTAGAGTTTTCGTACAACAACAGCTTCCAAGCTAGTATCCAGATGGCACCGTTCGAAGCACTGTATGGCAGGAAGTGGCGATCCCCGTTAGTATGAGATAATATCGGAAAGAGACAGATGCTCGGCCCAGAAATGATTGCCCAGACGGTTGAAGTGGTCAGAAGAGTTCGGGATCATCTTCGAGTTGCCCAAGATCGCCAGTGCCATTCGGCCGATTCTCATCGGCGCCCTCTCGAGTTTTCTGTCGGCGACCATGTATTCCTGAGGATTTTGCCTAACCGTGGCGTCATTCGTTTCGACGCACGAGGAAAGCTTAGTCCTAGGTATATAGGGCCGTTCGATATTCTAGAGCGAGTAGGAGATGTGTCCTATCGTCTCGCTCTTCCGCCGTCACTAAGCGAGGTGCATGACGTGTTCCATATATCCCAATTATGATGGTATATCCCGGACCCGAGCCACATCCTGGATCATTCGGAATTGGTTGTTGGTACCAACCTTTCGTATGAGAAGAGGCCCGTGTCTATATTGGACCGGAGGGAGAAGACACTCAAGAACAAGTCTATCAAGTTAGTCCGAGTTGCTTGGGGTCATCACTCTTTGGGTGAGTCAACGTGGAAGCGTGAGGATGATATCCGATCGCGATATCCCTGCCTGTTTGACTCGTGAGGTATAATGTCTTCCTTATGCCTCATGCCTTCGATTCCTTGCTTGAATGAGTGATTACCTGCCTAGTTATAACTTGCTTGTGATTAATATAGCTTGTCCTCGTCTCTCTAGCCTCTTAATTAAATTTCGAGGACGGAATTCTTTTAAGGTGGGTAGAGTTGTAATACCTGTGGTTCGTATTACGTATTTTAGAATACGTGTACGTATTTTATCTTGTATTGCCTGATTTCTTTGCTCAGCTTTTTTTCATGGCTTGGTTTATTCTTGGTTGGGTTCGGCTAGGCTTGGTTTTCTTTGGTTTAGTATGAACCAAGGAGAGAACCACCTACCTACCACCACCACTACCATTTATTAACCCCCACTTCCTTCTCTCTCTTCATTACTCTTTTCTTTCCTCCATTAACTCCTTCACCTACCGGAGAGAGAAAGAGAGAGAGGTCTAGGCAAGTGCAGCTTGCTTCATGGAGGAACTCTAATTTTATTGTTCCATTCTCTTCTTTGCAGCATTCTAGTATACTTTAGTACTTGGCATTTTTACTTTCCATGGCCGAATTCTTGTAGATCTAAGTTTATATTATTTTTGGATTTTTTGAGTTTTGATATACTTAATCTTGTTATTTCTAAGTTTTGATGGTTCCATGTTGTAGAGAATTTTGTTCTGCCCCATTTTGACTTATGGAAGTTCGGATTTGGGCTCCGGATGATGGAGTTATGGAGCTTGAGAACTTGGCTCCCATGGTGTTCTTCTTTTCGGAATTTTGGAGAAGATGAACTGTGCTTAGACTTGACCGCATGAATATTTCATGCGGCAAGTGTTCTCCCAGCCGTATGACTGGAAGAACTTTGAGCCGCATAGGCTTACTCCCTTTGAGCTGTATGGGACCCGCTTCTTCCTGCCGCATGGATTCCTCTCCCCACTCAGCCGCATGCACCCCCCCTCCTGCAGCCGCATGTGCCTCTGCCACTTTGGGCCGCATAAATCCGAATCTCCCAAAGCCGCATAAGGGCCGAACCCAGCTAGCCGCATGAGACCCACTTGACTCCAGCCGCATATACCTGATTGATAGCCGGCCGCATGGACCTATGTCTTCGCCTGCCGCATGGATTCCAGCAACCCAGCCGCATGCGCTTGAGCTTTCTTCTAGTCCTGAGCCGCGCGCCTGCTTCATATTGAACCCGAACTCTTGAGCCGCATGCACCGTCTTGAGTTAGCCGCATGGACTCATCCCCCATTGAGCCGCATGGCTCCTTCCCATGTCCTGTCTTGTTATTTTATTTCTATTATGATTATTGTTAACTCATCATTTGTGACTCCCAGTGTACTTGGGTCTCCTGATTGAATGCTTGCACTATGATGTCCTGCACATGTACCTGAACACGATAGTGACCCATCGTGGTACACTCCTGACAAGTAAACAAGACATAACCTGATAGTGGCCCGTTGTGGTGCACTCTTGACCAGTGAACTTGACATGATATATCTTGATAAGCTGTTACGACGGCTACCTGACATGACATGACCTGTATAAGTAACCTGGACACCGTGGGCGATTGTGCTTGTACAAATAAATCCAGCCCTGTCTTGCATCATATCTAGGAAGGGACTCCTGAGTACCACGGTCAGGAGTACCTACTAAAATGGACTAAGGTTAATAACTAGATTATTACATTAGTCATAAAGAGATCTCCCAGCTACAGGCAATCCTGTTACCTGGGCGCGCCTGGGATCTGTAGCCTGCCGTCGAGTAGGGCACATTCCCAGCACACTGTCATGTGTTGCACCCTTCAAGCTACCTAAGGGTACATGCATTTCCTGGACGATGTACCCACCTGAATTTAATCCCTAATTTTCGACCTAGGTAACCTGGATGGTCTGCAGGGCTTGTGGCTGTGGAATAATCTCACTGCATCTTGCTAGTAACTAGGCTTGTGATAATCCTAGTTAGTTAAAGTATCAAGCCGTACTTATTGCTTGGCCGTGATTGTTGAATATGGAATAACCAGTTTAGTCTTGATCCTGTATAAGATTGTTACATGCTCTGATTTTCTTATATTATCTTGCTGATAAATGGGAGAAACCAAGTTTGGTTCAGACAAAGGGTTACAACCCCGATCCTTGTTTGGTTTAAGGGTTGTAACCTGGTTATCTGAATGGTCCCATGGTTATCTTACCGTATATTCTCGTGATGTTATATTTCTCCAGTTTTACTATATTATTATTATCTTCTGTGCTAATTGCTGGTTTTAGTTCCTAAGTGAAGCTTCCTTTGTGGCACTTGCTCTTTCTGGGGTCTGATCCAGCTGGTTTTGTATGGCCAGATTTCGGAGCAGCTCCAGAGGATCTACCGACTTTTCAGTCCGATGGTGGCGACTAGACGTAACCAGGGCAACGAGTGGGTTTATTTTTGATCTTCCACTTTATTGTAAAAATATTCTTTTAAGGCGTTTAGCCGACGAGCACCTGTTTAGCTCGATTGCATTTACTTATTGTCTGCCTACGGGCTGTAACATGATTGACAGATCCTAGGGTTGATCATGTATGACTAAACTCTTGCTAGTCCTAACATTTTGTAACGACTAACTTCATGATCAGCTGAATATGTAATATTTGCGACGCCTTATTATTGTATATTTAATGATCATACATCTTGTGACTTACTTACTTGCTTGTGATTGAGACACTAGGCTTGTTCATGACCATAGGAGACTGTTGGCTTGTAGTAAACCCTCATGTATCTAGACAGCCGTGACCGTATAGCGAGATTGATTCCATTTCATATACGTAGCTGGCTATGTCTGCCCCCGCACTCCAGTATTCTGGTTCTGGGGCGTGACATGGTTTAAGTGGTGGCCCATACAGGTCTTGTAAATCAAGATATGTGAGGGTTTACCGAATAGATGTCTCAATCAGTATTCGCCTTTGATCTCTGCTCGTATCATCCGAATCTCTGGAATCTTGATTTGATCATATGCTTGTATCATTGATCTGTCCTGGTCCTTCCTTATTGTTCTTCATGTCGTCTTCTTCAGCGGCATTATTTCTGGACCTGCCGGTCAGCAAGGCGGAGCACTTTCCGTGGATCAGCAGCAACCAGGGGATCAAGCCCAGCATTCCGGAGTAGCCTCCAGAGTCGTGTCTTCAGGTTTATTGTTCCATTGTCTTCCTCATGTGTTTTTAACCCACTTTAGTACTTAGCATTTTTTATTTTCATGGTTAATTTCTTGTAAATCTAGCTTTGTAGTATTTTTGGTTTTTAGGAGTTTTGATCTATCAAACCTGCATATTTTTGTTATTTGATGGTTCTATGTTGTAGAGAATTCTATTTTAGCCAAATTTGACCTACGGGAGTCTGGGTTTGGGTTCCTATTTTTGTTTGGAGGAGCATGGAGGCCATGATATTTTCTATGGACATGTTCTCTGTGGGAGCCATTAATTGCACTCTTGGCCGCATGCAACATTTTGTGCTGAGCCGAATGGCCATTTAATTGAATTGGCCGCATGGCCGATCATTTGCTTGGCCGTATGGCATTTGCTGTTTGCATGGCCATTAAATAATTTTCTGGCCGTATATGCACATTTTGTGCTTTGTCGCATATGCACTGTGCTTGCATTTAATAATATTTCCTAGCCGCATATGGCCAATGCCATGCTGGCCGCATGGCCAATTGATTGTGGCCGCATGGCCTTTGGGTATGGCCACATGGAACCCAATTGTAGCCGCATAGGCCATTAGCTAATGCCTTAGATATTGCATGCATTAGCTTAATATTGTATACATTAGCTTAATATTGTATGCATCCCTTTGTATACAGTTGCATTTGCATGCAAGAGATTGCATGCTTATATATATTTAATTAAGCTTACATGCATTAACTTGCATGTTCAAACATTTGGCCGCATGGTAGTATTTAAATGCTTATTTGCTTTGTTTGCATGGCTTTAGTAGTATTTAATGGCCTGTGCAAGCATTTCGGTCGCATGGCCTTTAATAACCTGGACGCATAACTATTTGAGTTATGGCCGCATGGCCACTTGTATATTTGGCCGCATGGCCACTTATATATTCCTGGCCGCATATGGCCTTAGCCATATTTGGCCGCATGGCTTTGCAAGCATTTGCATGCATTTGCATGCTTATGTATATTCCTGGCCGCATATGGCCTTAACATTTGCTGGCCGCATAAAAAATATTGGTGGCCGCATGGCTCAGTAATCGGCTGGCCGTATATGCTCCTCTCCTTCCAGTATTTAATTCATGGCCGCATGGTCCTTTAATTAAATTTCTTGCATACAACTTGCCTGAGCCGCATATGGCCAAGTGACTAGCCTGGCCGCATATGCTTATTTGTTTTAGCCATAAAATATTTGTGCACGTAAGCAATTTGCTTTGTGCATGGCCAGGCCGCATATGTATTTGTGCATGTTTAATTGCTTGGCCGCATATGCACTGTTGCATGGCAATTTCATGCGACAATTTTCCTGAGCCGCATGAGTCCCCCACAGCCCTTGCCCCTGCTAATATTTAATTACTAAATGTATGCTTGTGCCATAAAAATTTAAGTGTGTGCCCTAACACGATGGTGACCCGTTATGGTGCACTTTTGACAAATGACATGACATGATAGTGGTCCGTCGTGGTGCACTCCTGACGGTGAACTTGACATGATATACTTGACATGATAAACCTGACATGAAATATCTCGATATGCTGTTACGACGGCTAGCTTGACATGACAAGAATGAATGGTCTGGACACCGTGGACGATTGTGCTTGTGCAAATGAACCTGTCTTGTCTTGCATCATGTTTATGACAGGGACCCCTGAGTACCATGGCCAGGGGTACCTACTGTAAATGGCTAAGGCTAATAACTAGAATAATTCAGTAGTCATGAGAGATTTCCCCAGTTATAGGCGATCCCGTTATCCCGGCCACCATTGTTGGACTTGTAGCCTACCGTCGAGTAGGGCACATTTCCAGCCCACTGGGCACTTCATGAAACAAGTTCTATGTACACTGTCATGTGTTGCACACCAAGCCACCTAACAATTCTTGAAAACTGCTTAATGAATCCAAGTCGCCTGGATAACCTGGATAGCTGCAGGGCTTGTGGCTGGATGAACATCTCACTGCATCTTGCTAGTAACTAGGCCTGTGATAACCCTAGTTAGTTAAAGTATCAAGCCGTACTTGTTGCTTGGCCGTGATTGTTGGATGAGGCATAACCAGTCTAGTCTTGTCTTGATCATGTACAAGATTGTTATATGTCCTGATTTTCTTATATTATCTTGCCGATAAATGGTGGAAAACCAAGTTCCGTTCAGATGAAGGGTTACAACCCCGGTCCTTGTTTGGTTTACGGGTTGTAACCTGGTTATCTGAATAGTTCCATGGTTATCTCGTCGTATATCATCCTGGTATTTTTCATATTTCCAGTTCTTATTGTTTAATTATATTCTTGTGCTAATTTGCTTATTTTAGTTCCTAAGTGAAGCCTCCTTTGTGGCACTTGCTCTTTCTGGGGTCAGACCCAGCTAGTTTTGTATGGCCAGATTCCGGATCAGCTCCAGAGGATCTACCGACCTTCCAGCCAGATAGTGACCACTAGACGGAATCCTGGCAACGAGTGGGTTCATTTTGGCTCTCCCACTCTATTGTAAAAATATTCTTTTGAACCGTTTAGCCGGCGAGCACCTGTTAGCTCGTATTGCATACTTTATTACTGTCTGCCTATGGGCTGTAACATGATTGACAGATCCTGGGGTTGATCATGTATGACTAAACTCTTGCTAGTCCTCACATTTTGTAACGACTAGCTTCATGATCAGCTGAATATATAATGTTTGGGATGCCTTACTATTGTATATTTGGTGATCTTACATCTTGTAACATTTACTTACTTGCTTGTGATTGAGACACTAGGCTTGTTATTGACCAATGGCTTGTAGTTAAACCCTCATATATCTATACAGCCGTGACCGTATGGTGAGATGATTCCATTTTATTATATGTAGCTGGCTATGTTCGCCCCCGCTCTCCAGTATTCTGGTTCTGGGGCGTGACAACATAAAATATAAACTCCCACTATATTATCATATACTTAATTGAGATAACACCCATATGAGCAGTATGCTCATGAAAGACCCTGGGTGATAATACTTTTATGAACGGATCCGCTAAAATGGAGTTTGTCATAATGTGCTATATGGACACTTTAACCATTCTGAATTCTTTCCTTCACAACTAGAAACTTTATGTCAATATCCTTGACTTATACAAGTTTTTGTTGTTATTGGAATACATTACTGCTGATTTATTGTCACACCATAATTTAAGTGGTCTTTCAACACCGAACTATAGGCGCAGCCTTGTGACAAAATTTTGTAACCATATTCCCTAAATAGATGCCCCACAGCATGTTATAAACCTTACTGCCATGGTGAAAGAAATTATGAGTGCATGTTTGACACTCATCTAAAATATATCTCCATTAGTCAGCATAACCTGATGTGGATCTCCTACTGTGTTGGCATCCAACAAAATCGGAGTCGGAATACCTTATGATCTCTAGAATTATCCGATCTCCTACAAAGAGCATATAATTTCTTGTTCTCTATTAATTACTTAAGTAGTTTAGCTGCTACCCAATGATCCATCCATATTTGCTTAAATATCTGCCTAACATTCTAATATGTATGCAATATCCTGACGCGTACATACTTGAGCATACATTAGACTCCTACAACTGATCATGAAGGAAAAATCTATTATATTTTCTTAATTTCAAGGCTATTCTTAGGGCACTGATTGAGACTGAACTTGTCTCCTTTAGCGACTGGGGTGTCACCTGGTTTGCATTCCTGTATGCCAAATCTTTTAAGCACTTTATCGATATAGCTCTTTTATGATAATCCAAGAATACCTCGAGAACGATCTCGGTGTATTTGAATTCCTAATACAAAAGAGGCGTCACCAAGATCTTTCATCTCAAAGTTATTTGATAGAAATTTCTTAGTGTCATGCAATATGCCTATATCATTTGTGGCAAGCAGTATGTCATCAACATACAAAACCAGAAAAATAATTTTACTCTCACTGAATTTGTGATACACACAATCTTCAACAACGTTAACCTCAAAACCAAACGAGATAACTACTTGGTGAAATTTATAGTACCACTGACGAGAAGCTCGCTTGAGTCCATAAATAGATTTTGTCAATTTGCAAACCATATTATTTGGATCTTTTGAAACAAAGTTTTCTGGATGCACCATATAAATAGTTTCGTCAATGTTACCATTGAAAAATGCCGTTTAGACATCCATTTGATGTAACTTAAAATCAAAATGTGCAACATGTGCTATGATTGTTTTAAAGAAATTTTTCAAAGATACCGAAAAGAAAAACTCTTTAAAATTAATCCCAAAATTTTGAGTAAAGTCACTAGTTACAAGACATACTTTATACCTCTCCACATGACCCTTCGAATCCTTCTTGTTTCTAAATGTCCATTTGCAACCAATGGATTTTATACCTTTTGGTAGTGGGACAAGTTCTTAAACTTTATTGTCTTGCATGAACTTATACTCCTTATTTATTGTATCAATCCACTTTGAGAACTTGAACTTTCCATGGCCTGACGGAAGTTGATTAAATCATCTTCCAGTATCCACAGTCTTCCTCACGTTCCTAGAAAAATATGACAATATTATCCGAAATTATATTTCTCCTTTCTCTGGTGGACCATCTTAATATTACCGGTTCTTGAGGTTGTTGAGTTTGTTCCTTAGGAATAATTACCTTATCTTGAATGGGGTGCCGCTACGTTATCGTTGTTAAGGTATCTCAACAACGACTTATAGAGGTAATTCGACATTGTCTTATTGAGACTCCGAATTCACTTCTTGATCATGACAGGTATAGAATCCTGCACATCATCAAAAGTGATAGTAGGAATCGTAATTGATTCCTTCTCAAAGATAATGATCCTGACTTTATTTCTCCTCCAAACTCAACATCCTCAAAAAATATTATACTTCTCGTCTCAAAAAATTTCTTAGTGTGGGATTGTATAATTATCAACCCCTTGATCTGTAGCATAATCAATAAAGTAGCTGCTTATAATTTAACTTTGATCTGTCTTCCCATTACACATTCAATATAAACATTAAAGTCTATAAAGTCAATGAAATCCAAATCTCATCATATACAAATCGTTCAACTCTATTTCTAGAGAAGTGACCTAATGCTTATGTCATAATGAGGCTAAAAAGATATTATTAATTTTGCGTTTAGTATCACATGACTTCACTTGCAAGGTTTCATTATAAGATGCAATAGTTTCAACTGAATATAGGTTATCATAAACCTTAAGGGAACCGTTACCAATAATATTTAAATTTAAAGATATACTAAACTTATTGTTTTCAAATGAACAATGATAACCAGATTTGTCCATTAAGAAAACTGAAACTGAATTTCGTCTAAAAGACGGTACAATAAAAGTGTCTATCAAATCCAAATAATATTCGGTTCCTAAAAATAACCTAAAATGTCATATTGCTTTCACTTCTACCGAATTATCATCACCCACATAGATGTATCTTTCACCAGTAAATCAGGCAACCTTGCCTAGAACATTAATGTGGGTAGTTTGTAATGCCTGTGGTTCGTGTTACGTATCTTGGTATACGTGTACGTATTCTTGACTCGTATTGCGTATTTTTCTACATGGTTATTTTAGCATGTCATTGGTTGTGGCTTAACTTGGTTCGGCTTAGCTTGGTTTGCTTTGCTTTTGGGTTCATCATGAACCAAAAGAAAACCCCTACCTACCACCACCACTACCTTTTATTAACCCATTCCCCTTTCTCTCTCTTCATTATTCTTCTTCTTCCCTATCATAACTTCTTCAACCACCTGGAGAAAGAGAGAGAGAGCTTAGGCAAGTGCAAACTTGCTTCATGATGGATCTCAAGTTTTATTGTTCCATTCTCTTCCTTACTTGATTCCAAGCCTCTTTAGAACTTGGCATTTTCCATTTTGATGGATATTTTCTTGTAGATCTAAGTTTATATTATTTTCGGATTTCTTGGGTTTTGATCTACCAAACTTCATTATTTTCATATTTTGATTGTTCCATGTTGTAGATAATTCAATTTCATGCAGTTTTGGCTTTTGTTTCGCTAGATTTCGACTTCGGATGAGAAAGTTATGGCCAAAACAATTTCTGGTCATTTCTATGTTCATCTGCAGCATGAACAGCATGTCGCAGAAGGCGCATGTCGCAGAAGGCGCATGTTGCAATGAAGCGCATGTCGCGGTAGCCGCATATCATGTCGCAGTTGGCGCATATGATGTCTCTGTTGACGCATGTCGCAGTTGACGAATACGATATCGCTGTTGGCGTATGTCGCAGTTGGCGCATATGATGTCTCTGTTGACGCATGTCGCAGTTGACGAATATGATGTCGCTGTTGCAGTTGACGAATATGATGTCGCTGTTGGCGCATGTCGCAGTTGGTGCATATGATGTCTCTGTTGACGCATGTCGCTGTTGACGAATATGATGTCGCTGTAGGCGCATGTCGCAGTTGGCACATATGATGTCGCTGTTGGCGCATGTCGCAGTTGGCGCATATGATGTCGCTGTTGAGCCGCATGAGCCACATGAGGCACATGTCACAGTTGGCACATATGATGTCGCTGTTGGCGCATGTCGCAGTTGGCACATAGGATGTCGCTGTTGGCGCATGTCGCAATTGGCGCATGTCGCAATTGGCGCATATGATGTCGCTGTTGAGCCGCATGAGCCGCATGTCGCAGAATAGGCCGCATAGTGCCTGTTTTGGCTATTCTATGTCTTATTTGCATGATTTGTGGTCAGAAATTCTCCCAACTCCCAACGTCATAGTTGTATATCTTTCCCTTGGCTTCAAGAATATGTCACTAGTTGTTTTATGCAAGTTTCTCCCATTTATGATAATGTGAGAATAGAACACGATAGTGGTCCACTGTGGCGCACTCTTGACAAGTAAACTGGCATGATATGTCTCGACATGCTGTTATGACAGCTAGCCTGACATGACAAGTATGACTGACCTGGACACCGTGGGCGATTGCGTTTGTACAAATAAACTGGTACTGTCTTGCATCATGTCTAGGATGGGGATCCCTGAGTACCACGGTCAGGGTTACCTACTGAAATTGACTAAGGCTAATTAACTAGAATGATTCAGTAGTCATGAAGAGATTCCCAGCTACAGGCAATACCGTTATCTGGGCGCATTAAGTGGACTTGTAGCCTACCGACGAGTAGGGCACATTTTCAGCACACAGTCATGTGGTGCACCCTTCATAAACGGACATTCGACCCGGATAACCGGATGGTCTGCAGGGCTTGTGGCTGTTGGGATAATCTCATTGCATCTTGCTAGTAACTAGGCCTGTGATAACCCTAGTTAGTTAAAAGTATCAAGCCGTACTCTTGATTGGCCGTGATTGATTGGATGAAGTTTATTCCAGCTTAGTCTTATCCTGATCCTGTACAAGATTGTATCAGGACATGATTTCTCGTATCGATAAATGATGGGACACCAAGTTCTGTTCAGGTGAAGGGTTACAACCCCGGTCCTTGTTTGGTTTAAGGGTTGTAACCTGGCTCCCGGAGCAGTTCTGTGTCCTCTCCTCGTTTATTGTCTTATTGCTCCCCATGTCATGCTTGTCATGTTTTACCTTACTTCAATATCGTGATTATTTATACCGACATTAACAATAAAGATCAGGGGTCCAGTTCTGTTCAGGCGAAGGGTTACAACCCCGGTCCTTGTTTGGTTTAAGGGTTGTAACCTGGCTCCCGGAGCAGTTCTGTGTCCTCTTTTCGTTTATTGTCCTCATTGTACCAATAGTATTTGAGACGGGTTTCTATTCAGGTGAAGGGCTGCAACCCCGGTCCTTGTTTGGTTTAAGGGTTGTGACCTGGCTACTTGAATGGTTTCCTCGTACTCAGTTTACTGTTGTTATCTCTATTATTATCAGTTCTTTAATTATTATTTATCTTTATTATTCTATTGTGATATGCTGGTTTTAGTTCCTAAGTGAAGCCTCATTTGTGGCACTTGCTCTTTCTGGGGTCTGACCCAGCTGGTTTTGTATGGCCAGATATCGGAGCAGCAACAGAGGATCCACCTGTCTTCCAGCCCGATGGTGACCACCAGGCGTAACCAGGGCAACGAGTGGGTTTCTTTTGTCCTCCCACTCTATTTGTAAAATTATTCTTTTGAGGCGTTTAGCCGACGAGCACGTGTTAGCTCGGTTGCATCTTTACTTACTGTCTGCCTACGGGCTGTAACATGATTGACAAGTCCTAGGGTTGATCATGTATGACTGAAACTCTTGCTAGTCCTGACATTTTGTACGACTAGCTTCATGATCATCCGAATATGTAATGTATGGGACGCCTTGCTATTATATATTTGATGCTCTGACATCTTGTAACTGTTATTACATTGCTTGAGATTGAGACAATAGGCTTGTTCTTGACCATAGGAGACTGATGGCTTGTAGTTAAACCCTCATATATCTAGACAGCCGTGACCGTATAGTGACGTGGATTCCATCTCATTATACGTAGCTGGCTATGTCTGCCCCCGCTCTCCAGTATTCTGGTTCTGGGGCGTGACATAGTTCTACCAGAATCTAACTACCATGAGTTTCTTGGTACTAAATCTAAATTAACCTCAGAACAGATCAAATTTAGAAATGTACTTTTCTTTATACGCCATGCGTTGTACTTTGTACATTTCTTCCTTATGTGTCATGTCTTATCACAAAAGAATAATCCTTAGTTTTATATTGTTATTTCTTTTGATCTGGACCCTTAGCAGCTACTGTATTCATTTCTTTTTGCCCTTAAAGTTTATTCCATTAAACATGAAAATTAAAATCTTATTGGCAGATATTTTAACAACATTAACTGTAAAGAGAACAAAGCAACAAAAAAATAAACATGCTCTAACAAATAACCAAAGCGTAAAATATAGTCAAACAAATTCAAATAATGGTGAACCCCATCTCAAGATACCTAGTACATCATTAATATCAAGTCTTTGGACAGTGATATTAACTGCAAGTGGTATTCTTGGTGTAATGATCAAACGTTGACAATAAGTCATGTCAAATAATAAGCCTATCTTTGGATCGGGTTATTATTTACATGTAAATCGTATAATTGTCACACATTTATCACCACAAGTATGTGTTCAATTCGGCCAAGTATTAACCTTCCTTTGGGCCGACTAATACTCGCATGAATTTACACACACAAACATCTAACATCCCTCATAGACTATCTACGCAAGAGATGTCACTTTGGCGACATCTTGTTTCAATGGGTCTATTTAGAATATTAGATGACTATTGCTAGTCACAAAAGGCACCAAATTTTTTTTTGAATGTTGACTAAATTTTACAAAACCGAATCATGCCCAAAACTTTATGTACATGCATAATTAAAATACTGGAAATTGCTGAGAAACCCAATTTCGGAGTTGGGTTTTATGAAAAACCCACCCGCAGGATGGGTTTTATGAAATGCCCAGAATTATATAATTCCACGTCAAATATTCAAAGATTCTCTTTAGATGCTCTGTATTTACAAAATTAATACCATAACTACCCCTCCGCACAAACTCAGATCTGGATTGCGATTCTCTTCTTCTTCTTCTTCTTCACGAGAGATCTGAATTCCATTGCTTTCATCTTCAGCAGAGATCGCAAAGATCGTTCGTAGTTCACCATACTTTTTTTTTCAGTCGAACTCCGATCATCGCTCATCTTCTTCTTCTTCTTCTTCTTCTCCGACAATTAGGTCAATTATGGAGAGAAGATCTTCTCTTCTTTTCCATAAGAGTTAGCATCGTTTTGAAAGAAGAACAAAAACTCTTGAATCTTTATTCATGTCAAATTTCTTTCCACAAAACAAAAAAATGAAAAAATTAGGTTTCTGTCAACTGTTCTCCGTCGATATCACACGAAGAATAGTCATTCTCCTGCATTTTTAACAAGAAGAATGCCATTCTCCGTGTTGAATGGCATTCTCCGTGTTTCTAACACGGAGAATGGCCATTCTCCTGTATTTTAACATTTGAATGACCATTATCCGTGTCATTTAACACGGAGAATGTCATTCTCCGTGTTATTTAGCACGGAGAATGGCCATTCTCCGTGTAATTTAGAAACGGAGAATGCCATTCCTCCGTACTAAATTACATGGAGAATGGTCATTCTCCTACGTTTTAACACTGGGAATAACCATTCTCCATGTAAATTAACACGGAGAATGTCATTCTCCGTTTTAATTAAGACGGAGAATGCCATTCTCCGTTTTATTTAACACGGAGAATGACATTCTCCGTGTTAATTTATACGAAGAATGGCATTCTCCGTGTTCTAACACGGAGAATGGCCTTCTCCTGCGTTTTAACACTGTAATGACCATTCTCCGTGCTAAATTACACGGAGAATGGCCATTCTCCGTTTTTAACACGGAGAATGGCATTTTCCGTGTTTCTAACACGGAGAATGGCCATTCTCCTGCGTTTTAACACTGTAATGACCATTCTTCGTGCTAAATTACACGGAGAATGGCCATTCTCCGTTTTATTTAACCCGAAGAATGGCATTCTAGTGTTTCTAATACGGAGAATGGCCATTCTCCTGCGTTTTTAACACTGTAATGACCATTCTCCGTGCTAAATTACACGGAAAGACCATTCTCCGTGTAAATTAAGATAGAGAATGACCATTCTCCGTGTAATTTAGCACGGAGAATGACCATTCTCCGTGTAAATTAAGACGGAGAATGCCATTCTCCGTGTTACTAACACAGAGAATGACTATTCTTCGTGTAAATTAAGACGGAGAATGACATTCTCCGTGTTACTAACACGGAGAATGGCCACCCTCATGCGAAATTAACATTTTTCGTGTTCTAATACGGAGAATGACCATTCTCCTGTATTTTATGGTCAGTCGAAACTTTGAAGGGCCATAACTTTTGACTGGGAGGTCGAAACGAGGCCCGGATTGTCCCAAAACGAGCGTATCTTCGAGGAGGCTAAAAGTAATCGCTTCTCCATTAGACGGCCTTCCGAAATTTTAGAATCGCAAAAAAATGATGTTTGGACCTCCGTTTTAGCACTTTTGCCGTTTGTCTCGGTCTCTTTCCGAAATTTTTTGACGAGTTTTTGAAGATTTTTGAGGAGAAAACCTAGATTCGAAAGTGAGCAGCGTATGGAAGAATGAAGTATCGAAACGTTTTTTTTAAGAGTAGTTTTGTGGGTGTTTTCAATAAATTAAAGGAAGGACAAAAAGGTCATTCGGAACCCTCTTTATATATTTTTTGCTAATTCTGGGCACGCGATGAAATGTTATTGTGCGGTGGGTTTTTCGTAAAACTTTTTCATTTTTTGGACATTTTATAAATTTCTCCATTAAAATATTACAACTCAAATAAGATAATCATAAGCATGTGAATCTCTTTACATGATTCAAACAAATATTCTTAATTTGACTAAACTGAGCATTGTCAATATAATAAAATTTACGTAATATTTTACTGAAGATATGGACCAATAGATTGCTTCAAATAACCCACAAAGATTATATTAAAATAATTTGCTGAAGATATGTACGTCAATAGATTACATCAAATATATGACTTAGAACATAAATTTATTAGAAACTAAATTTATGTCAAACATAAAATTGTCTATATTTGATTCCAATTTGTCCTCCAATGATCAATTTAGATTGGAAAACACTCTAAATTGAGTAACACCAAATATCTATCAGCATGAGTAATTGGAATCTAACCGACATTCCATATTATCACATGTCTAGCAATAAGCATATTCATGCATATTTAATATAATGGAGAATTTCTACGGTCATTATCACATGCGTCCATATCTAATATTTAAGCATGAATAGAGAGGTCATTATTGTACATAAATTAAAATTTCTATCAAGATTCCCTTAAGTATGCCAATCAAATCAATGAAAAATTGGCAGCAAACCAATGTTAACATTTAAGATGCAAAATTATTTCTGTGGCTAAAAAAACGAATTCACTTCTGTGGCTAAAATACAAATTCATTTAAGATGCATACAAACCAATGTTAACATTTATTATGGCCGTGCCTACCAAATCAATATAGCAGTAGCATAATAACAACATGTTAGCCTTAAAAGTTTGCACCAATAATGCTTAATTGAATTCGTATTTTTCAAAGATGAAAAATTCATGAACGAAAGCTTTCGGGAAAGAAAAATTCATGGACACCTCAAGTAGCAGTAGCAAGAAACGTGAAGCATGCTAGCACATTATTCTTTTGGTTTCGAAATCTTAAGCAATTGTTTTACAAAATTCATGGACATCTGGAAGCAATTGAGACCGGATTCTTCATATATATATATAAAAATGCTCGGTGAATAATAAAAGCCTCCATAGAACAATCAGAATCCTAAATAAAATTAGATCTAACGATCTAGGGTTTCTGAACACCAACAAAAATTGAATCTGAAAATTTCAAACTCATGAATCAAACAAGGGTGGCTCTGATACCACTTGTTATAAATTTATTGTATCCTGTCGATTCATGAGATAAAGAACATAAATTAAATTGCGGAAGCGTACCTGAATCCATTGCTAGGCTTGATGGATCTTGAAGCGGTCGTCCTTTTATGGGGTTCGATCTTCCAACTTGCTACGACCCTTATTGACAAAGAGACCCGAATCCTTTGTCCTCTCTTTCTGTTGATGGGGATGCAGAAGAAAAAAAGAACCTCTCTTTTGGTGGCCGTATAAGTTGGGGACCATAACCCTAATGAATACATATATTTATATGTTTTGACATTTCTAATTTGGCCCCTCATCAAATTAGAATTATCTCCGGTATCTACACATTAATTCCATGACAATTATACCCTTAAGCCAATTTCCAAATAGATCACTTTAATTTGGCTTAATTATTTAGATAGCCTAAACACAATTAATTTTACATGTGTGGCCCCTTAATTATTGAATCATTCCAACACTGCCGCCGCCTCCTCCCCTGTACTGAGTGCTCCGCCGACGCTGCTGACGCCTCCTCCCTCTCCCCTACCGTCTGTCCTTTCCCTCCTACTGTTCTGCCGTCCACGGTCGCGTGTGTATACCGATTGTGCACGCGTGCGAGCCAAATAGCAGAGTTGAAATATATTATATCATGGAACATGCTACAAAGTCGGTCACTAACCGACATTTGTCTTTCCTATATATAGAGAAAGTACATCCGAAAATTATATTTGGCTTGCGTAGGTACACAGTCAGTGTACATGCACGACCGAGGACGGCGATGCCATCTGGTCCGCTGCCACCGCCGTTGACGCCTCCTCCCTCCTACTGTTCTGCCGTTCTCGGTCGCGTGTGTGCACTGAAGTATATCTCCCACATCAAATGTCCACAATTCAGAATCAGTAAGAATGCAATTTTTTTTAATAGAAGAAACGCAAACTATAAGGCATTTTTGCTACAGTCTCCAGAAAGTCTTGCAGTTTCGTTGACTTTAAAAAAAATTTAACGCGAATACCAGACCTTACCAGGACAATTTAGACCTCTCTCCATCAAATTTCACCAAATTTTGGCACACTGTAAAAAAAAAATTATGTTATTTTTCATGCCATAGTGTAGGTGCTGTAGGTGTGAGAATTAAATTGCCACCATTCTAGCTTTGGTTTGATTAAATGTATGCCCACAAAAAGAGTTTGTTCAAAAGGCTATAATATATATGCATGCATTTGTCACACTCTTATATAGGTGGAGGATAGAAAGTAAGGGTAGATAACTTTCTAGAAAGCCTTACCCACTAACTTTTATATTCCAAAGGTTCACTATCTACCCAAAAAGTTTCCACATTGTCCCATTATAACTTCTTCTTTTTCTTTTTGATAAGCGCAGGACTTCGTACACTATGCATCTACCTTTTGGATCCACTGTCCACAACCCCGACCATTACTATGAAGGAATAATACGACCATTACTATGAAAGAATAATACATCATCCTAGTCCGATCCACTGATTTCCTCAGTAACTACAAAGGCAAAAATCACTCGAGTTCGGTGACCCAAATAACTAATAAGTGAACAAAACAAAACACAACATGAATGAAAACATAGTCAAGTCATTAAATCCTTTTGATGAATTATCTTTGAATATGAAGAAGAAATGATTAATAAAAACACATTTGAAATTTGCATTCGATATTGCTACAATTTTACTACAACTTAATTATCCAAACAATCAGACAAAAGAAAATTGAATGGAAGAAATCAGTAAAAATGTTTTTGATTGTCATGGCGTATCATTCCCTTCCAATTTGTTTCCATGATGTAAGATACTCGTAAATTTGTTCCTAAAGCCTCCTTCGTTGAATTGTTGCATCATCTACTCTTGAATGGTGTAATGCCTTCTTCCCTTGAGATGAGAGGGTTTTCCTGCAGCTTGTAGCCACCAGCAACAGTTAAGATCTTGACGGTTCCAAAAATAGAAAAAATCTACATAAAAAATACTGATAATTGCAAAAAAAGAAATTCATATAACCCAAAAACATGCATAGGCTGACATCGGGAGATTAGACGGACATCTAGACAGACATCGGACGGACATCATACACCTAGCGTCTAGACGGCCGCCTTTTAGAACAGTGATTTGATTGCTACCATAGAAAGAAGAAATAGTTAGCCAATAATTCCCTCTCTCAAATTTCTATCTCCTACTTCCATTAACATGTGTTTACTTGATTTCTTTGCTTTTAGCAGCGGCCCACATTTCAGCAACTCACTTCTCCTCAAAATCCTGATATCCTTATGACTTGCCCCTAAACCTTGATATTGAAACCTAAAAAGATCGAAAAAACACACACACACACACACACATCACTACCTCATATATTGAAGAAAATTATTTGTGATGATTCAATCAAGAGCATGATAAGTATTTCTTTTCTGTTCTTAGTTGTAACATAGACTTTTAACTTAATGTATACAATTTTATTGGGCAGAAATTAAATATGCATGCATTCATGTTTCATGCATCAGTTAGATTTTCTTTTTCTTCTTCTTTTTCTTTTTTCGGACTTTTAATTCAATCGTGTAGTGATTGAACAAAAAGTTCCTTGCTAATAAGTTTACAAACACCTGTATGCAAGAGCAAGTACACTGTTTCATGCTTGAAGAGTGGTTACGGATTTGATGCATAATGTATAAACAAGACGAACAGCAACAGAACTTAAAGGGCCTTTGTGATTACTTCAGCTTGCGGAACCCTCTAAATGAAACATCGACGAAGTTTTATATTTTATCCTACAAAACATCCACAAAGATCATTTGCATATTGTTATAGAAACCTTAGATTTGGATCTTAATAAATCATACAACTACCCATGTTGAAGACCGAGATAAATCAAACAACTGTGGCCACGTTTGGTTCGCAAAATCAGAACCTTAGAAAAGAAAAATATTCATTTCATGTGTTTGGATGACAAAGAAAAAGAGCACCAAAGAAGAATGATTCCCAAAGAAAGGAAAAATAGAGAAGAAAATGGTTCCACCCACCCACCCTAAAGGATTCATTTCACCTCTCAATTTCCTACGTTTATTACAAATATTTAGGACTAAATTATTCCAGCTCAAAGATGTATTCTGACTATATTTCTACACCGGAAAGAAAAAATTGATGGGAATAGCAATTTCCTAAGCCCCCCATGGAAAGAGCAAAGAATTGATTTTTCTTTCCTTTTCGCGAACCAAATGAGGCCTAACTATGGTGCTCCCCGGATATTGGGCCAGACCTCACTATTTAAGATATTGGAGAACAATCGACTATAGAGACCATAGAACACAAGACGTAGGGTTGGGACATTTTTTTTCCTTTTCTATTTGGGTGGGTGATCACAGAAAGTTTTGTCAAAATTTTACCTACCTACTTATTAAATGGATAACATAACATACTGTCTCTAAAGAATAGCACATATTACAAAGTTGGTAGGGTATACAGACCTTCAGGGGTTTCTTTGAGGTAGAAGTCCCTCTTTCTTGGCCATTTCATATAAAGCAACAGCACTAAGTACTTTTGCATCAGCAGTCATGCGCCAGAGCTTATCATAAGGAACGACGTGCACCTTGATCAGTTCGCCATGGTCACGAAGGCCCATCTCTTTCCCCTGCAATGCACTTATAATCTCCTCACTCACGGAACCTCTGTACAGGAACAGGCTCAATTCCTCGTCGCAACCACCCTGCAAGAAACACGAGTGAAGTGAAGCGATCACACAAAATAAACGTCAGGATATATTATTCTGCATATGATTTGGATCACACAAAGTTGATGTTGGAGGCGAAGAAGTCTACATATAGAGATGGACTCCTACTAATAACTTTACTGCTAAATCCTTCTATGATATTTTGTTCGGTGCCCTTTTAGTAATACAATTTGGAATATAGGACCCCCTTTAAAAGTCAGAATTGTAATTTGGTTGTTAATTAAGAATAAGCTACAAACAGCAGACCTTCTGAAAAAACATTAATTGTGATAAACTGTGTTCTATGTGGGAGAGAAGAAGAAAGTACAGAACATAGTTTTCTTCATTGTGCTTTTGCTTTACAATTTTAGCAGTCAATGGAGCTTACATTCAGATTTGATAACAAGTCCAGTTATTATTAGTGAATGGTGGTTAGATTGGAGCATAAATAATAATATGCCTACGATGAGAAAAGACTGGGACATGATGATGGCAGCTTAAATTTGGTTAATTTTGACAGAGAGGAATAGAAGGATATTTGAGAAAGGGAATACTTCTTCCGTTGATATTCTTGTTGCTTTACGTAAACGGGATCCTTGCACCGCAAGTAGCGATCTTCGATGCAAGTTTCCGAACTACCGGTTGTTTCATACCCAGCTCGGCTATACCAAGTTTCCCCCATGGTCGGATCGATTCCTTTGGCCCAGGTTGTCGTCCGGAGAAACCTAAATCGCCCTTGTCGACAAGTTGTCCATGATCACGCACCTACGACGGCTTCCTCTAGACTCACGTAAATGCATGGCCTAATTTGGAACGACTCAACCAAACTTAGCAAACCGTGCTTTGGAACCATACTTGCAAATCATGCATCGAAACCATGAGACTCCCAACAAGGGACCGCCTCGGCAACTAACCATCGCTCAAACTTTCCATTGCGACTAACCATCGCTCGAACTTAACATCGCGACTAACCATCGCTTGGACCTAACAGTCTTTGAACTCATGGAACGGCTACGGCATAGCCTTCCTACTTAACTTGAACGTAACGTATTTCTTAAGTACCATAGACCGTAGCTAACTTTCCATAGTGTCGACCGTGGCTCGTGCCTTAAACCGACTTACATTCTACGCGACGCTATCGTCCAAGTCATACTTCATATGACGGGCCTTGAGATCGTGGGACTGAATAACTTGACAACCACAGAAAGAGCGGGACAGTGCTTGCTATGACTTCGATAGCCCAGCATTACTTTGCCTAACTTAATCGAGCCTACAACTTAACCCGTAGGACGAGCAAAGGCTATGTCAAGCCTTGCATCGTGGAAGCGTGCATGCTTTATCGAGTATTTACGCGGGCGACGCCTATGACTTAGGCTAATTCACAACTTTTGCACCGAAGACCAACTTTCCTTCTCCCAAGCCACGGGATGAAGGACCAAGTGTCATTTTCAAAGCACGCCGTGCACCAACTCTAAGCCGACCGTTGGACCTTTCCATATTCTAACTCAATCCGACTCGACTTGGAATTATTCCCTTAGCTATGTGGATTCGTCTCTTTTATTATCAAGCCTACTTGTGCATTTGAAAACTTTCGTTTTATTAGTGCGAAGGCCAAGCTGAGGCAAGTTCACCGAAGCCACCCACCTGAGCGAGGGGTCGCCTCGACCGAGCGGGCCTTCGAGTCGCCGTTGCATGGCTAAGTCCGAACACCGTTGGCGTTTCGATTCCTCCGATTGACTGAGCGGGACGGGGCACTACAATAGCTACCTTGGAATTTGGCACCAACATATAAGGATGACAATGATAAAACTTGCCAATTCTTTTATGGAGATTTGTTATGCTCCATAGCAGCCCCCATTCTAATGGGAGAAGGCTCCGATTGATGATTTCTTACAGGGCAGAGTTAATCAATTACCGGTGATGGAAAAACTTTACATCCAGTTGCAGGGTCGAGAAATGCAGTGAGGTTGATCATGTCCTCTGCCTTCAAGGAAATACCAGTCTCCTCTTCAACCTGCCATATCATCTCAAAGGCATCATATGTGAGACAGCTTCATATCTAACTACCACTGACATGAGATTATGTTGCCTAATCATACATAAAAGATTAACATTATAGCAAAAGCAATACAGTATTAATGCATTGTGCGTTATGATATAGCTATTTACAGATGGCCTTCAAACCTTCTTCGGTACTCATTCCTATTATGGTAAACATATATCAATACAAGTGATGTTACTTCGTATGCTCAAGAATAATCATAGTGCACTATTTGAACTTCTTTATGATACTATGGCTGGAATGCAACAAATATATGAAGCACTTTTAAGATAAATCAGTTTCATTTGTACCTAGAGCAAAAGATAATGGGCCTGAAGCCTCAATGTACAAATTAGAGTTAGAAAGAGAGACAGAATTAGAGAAAGTAGGACCTGTGAAGTACATCGCATAGGAGTATATAAGTTAAAGGCAATAAAGAACGCTAGTACCACAAAATCTAAATCCTCTATTACGGATAATGTTAAAGGAACCTAGGTCCAAAAGTCATTCCTACTACTTAAAAGTAACTCATTTCTGAAATTGTTCAATCTTTGATCCTCAACATGCACTATCCTCGACTCCGGTCTCCAATCTTGGGCCTTGAACATGGTAACTTGAAAACATGCATCCAAAAAGGCTCTAGGGATTCCAAAGCAGAATAAAATCACCAAGTACCTGGACTGTGTCCTCATCTCTAGAAATGGTGGCAATCTGATTGAATTGTTTTACCTACCAATAGCATTAGTTCAATGGATTGGGTAGAAATTGAACAAACCGTATAAGTTGAAGCCATCTATTGGGTGTTGGATATTTAATTATTGATTTTGGAAGAGGTAAAATGGTTTCAACATTTTTCAGTTGCATCCTCATGTATGGAGAGCATAAGAGGGTTTGCGCAATAAAAGAGGGTTTCTTTTGGATATAGAATGAAATAGGGACGTGTGCTTGGCCTTAGAAGTGAGGGTGAATCTGGATCATCCCTAAAATGTTCATATTTGTTTTTATCAAAGATACAGATTGCATAATGCTAGGCTTTAGCGACTATGCCTTGTCCAAAGTAGACATATATCCAATTTTGAGATATAAAAATTTAAAAAGTTTGTCACAAATAGTGAAGAGTTGAATCAATGTGAATTAGCCAAAGGGGTATATATACAAGGCGATCACAGGGAGTATCATCTCCCAGCCGATTTGGGACTAAACTCGTACAAGTTGAATGCGACTATACAAAAAAAAAAAAAAAACATATACAGCTACACAACACACACACACACAGAAGAGAGAGAACCTCACGAACTGCTGTGCCAACAACATCACCTTTATCATCATCCAACATACCAGCTGGTAATTCCATAATTAATTTTCCAACAGGAACCCTAACCTTGTGAAGATGGAAGTTTTGTCAGAAACTCGAAAGCAGGAATATATCAACGTTTTCACAATCACAATTATCATACCATCTAAATCAAACTTTTTATATTAAATTTAACCAGCGAACATGTACTTTGCAGAATGGAACCCCTAATGCAGAGAGAAACACATTGGAAGCATATGACTTCAGCAAATAAGAAGTACATTTAGAAATGGGCAAGCTTATTAAAAGAAGATATCCATATAGAAGAAAAATGTAAAGCATATGGACTTACACTCAAAGTACAAAAAAATTACCTGCTCTGTAAGAACGACATATAAGTTTTGTCAGAAACTCAAAAGCAGGAATATATCAACGTTTTCACAATCACAATTATCATACCAACTAAATCAAACTTTTTATATTAAATTTAACCAGCGAACATGTACTTTGCAGAATGGAACCCCTAATGCAGAGAGAAACACATTGGAAGCATATGACTTCAGCAAATAAAAGTACATTTAGAAATGGGCAAGCTTATTAAAAGAAGATATCCATATAGAAGAAAAATGTAAAGCATATGGACTTAAACTCAAAATACAAAAAATTACCTGCTCTGTAAGAACGACATATGTTTTATCTCCCGACTCCAAAAGAATCAGCACCGCGACAGCTGGTCCCCGTGCAAATACAATACCTGGAATCTACACAATAATTAGACACATTAACAAACTAAAATTGAACTCTAAAAAACGAATTTGCTTAATGAACCAGTAGCATACACAGATGAGCAGGAGGATGCAGAAAGATTAATAAGTGGCATTTACAGGGATACAAGGTAGGAGCAGAAGAATAGATCCAAGCACTTCTTTAATTCCACATTAGAGATGCTACAAAATGTGACTAGTACTTGAACTGGAGGAAAAGTACATAATAGTTCGCATAGATCAGGGTGGTGCTTAAGATTTCAAGGGGCATATGCATAAAAAATCCCAATAAATTGACATTAATTTTTAAAAAGACCTTTTATAATCCACTCCCCGTCATGTTCCCATATTGTATCATCCACTCTCCATCACTATACATAGAATTTATCATGCCTCACATCCAAAGAACCATACAGTGCGTCGTGTCAATATTATATGAAGACATTATTGAAAATTACAACATTATGAACCTTCCCATGGAAATTATAATTATATTTTCCTAGAGTACTCTTGTTTACCTCTATAAAAGATATAACCCATTACAATACATTGGTCTGTCCTTATCCCATCCTCCAACCCCACCTTATTCAAAGGAAAGGTTGAAGGAAGGGAATCCAACTTTTAGCCTATGTTTGTAGATTTCTCCTTGCACGGAAGTTTCCACTAAAATACAGTTTAGTAGCCAAATTATACGAAACAATACATTTGTAACAAAAAATATAGAATATATAAATGATTAATGTGTTATACCATAAGGAAATTGGACCAGAATGTCTAATAAAATAAGTAAAAGTTAGTAATATGACATGGTCGATAATAAGAACAAAAAAAATTGAAAATCAAAATAAGAAAAATGTGGCAAGAAGCACAAAAACTAAAATTTTGTCTATATTAACATCTTTAAAGCTTGTCACAGTAATCATCCTCATCCAAGCCTTCATTTTTGGTAACAATACAACACTAATGAAGTTTTATAACCGGATGTCAATCTGACATCATACCTAAGCATCGGCGCCAAATTCCAAGCAGGCAGTTACGAGCAAGAGAGGCCTTGCCACAAAACCTGTAATGACACTTAGCGGATAGGTAAAGTGACCTTTTTGCTCATGCAGTTCAAACTAGTTTGAACTAATGCTACAAGGAGCACTCTCCAACCTCCCTAGACTAGAAAAGAATCAAGATGACGAGGAAAGATGATAAGTTTTTGCAATAAGGAATCACATTCACCTCTTTGGCACATTAAGCCAAAGAGAGAAGGAATATCATTGACAAATATCTTTAAAGCTTGTAATAAATAAAATTTTGAATAAACAAGAAAGTTTGATTAAAAAGAGGGGATATGGTCAGGGTCTCCCATTAAACATGCATCCCACAGAATGCAAGCAGCAGGCCTAATGGCATGCCAAGTGATCCTTCTGAAACAAACTTTGGTATTTTTATATCAAGATAAAGACATAGAAATACATAGAAAACAATATAAACATTTTTTATTTAATTAATAAAATGTATGAATAGAATATGTGAAGCTTACAATAATTTCATCTTCTTAACCAAAGACTAGGACGTTCTTGTTCGGTTTTTGAAGGATGAAGATATGTGAAATAAAGAAGTGACAATCAGGGTTGTGTCAAAAAGCAACATCTACCAAAGGGAAAAAGAGTGGAATCAATGATGAGAGAGAGAGACTGTATATTGTTAAGCGGAGTAAAAAGTTTCACCTGAATATTTTAAGAAAATATTCCTAATGTAAACTAAGGATATGAATAAGAAAAATACTCGCTATCTACATTGACACGCACAAACAGGATATAAATATGCTTTCAGCCATCGGGTTTATGTGGAAAGAACTTAAATTTTGTTGCAAATAATACTTCCTTGGTATATATTTTTTAATGACCCAAATAAAGGGAATCATAAATGATAAGTGTCACAGTGTAGATACTATCACAAAGTGAAAGGGCATAATGATAGTTATAATCTCGTTTAGCATTTTAGTTTTCAGAAAATTTCCTTTAAGTTTAGAATGATAATAGCTACTAAATACTGAATTAATGTGCTTCATCATAGTGTACATCTGTATTTAATGTCAGAATATGTATGCTTTAGAGTAATTTAGGTCTGTGCATAAATAGAATTTGACTATAAATTCAAAAGAAGCCCATGGATGGATCAAACGGTCATACCTTTGTTCCTGTTTCCTTGTCGAAAACATCCGCTTTAAACTTCAAAAAGCCAACACGTCTTCCGAACATGTCTACCCCCTGCTCATAAAATTTATGGATTAGTTATAATTTTAGGAAGTGAAGGAATTGTCTTTCATAGTTAATATGACTATGGACCTGTTTCGTTGCAGGGAATTAAAATTACACATAGACTTATAATCCATGGAATGTCAATTCCATCTCTTGTTATTTGATTTCACTTTTGTCTGCTTTTGGGAAGTTAGCAGATATTCAAATGGTCCGAACGAGATATGCACATGACATTCTTATATGAGTATTAGTTTTCACATGTTTGTGAGATAATCCATATTCTCTACTTTGTAGAGAAAAATTAGGATTTGGGAAAACTACGGAACAAAGAGTTGATCAAATGCTGGGCGGCGGACGAACCCTCCCCCCCCCCCCCCCCCCCCCCAACCCACCCCACCACAATTTATTAACCGTTAGGCTACACAACATTTGGTACTAAATTTACATTCCTACTATATTTGTTCTTGTTCGCATTTCATATTGAAAGTAGCCCCCTCGATCTGAACCATCCCTGCTTTTTCTAGTAGATATTTCATAGCACTACTAAAATATTATCTACTTCATAGTCAACTTTTGAAGTATATTTCCCCTACGAGCCCATTTTTTTTACCCACCAAAACAAGTGGGGATGTTTATCCTTCCACTCAAAGGTTCACGTGTCATTGTTATCCAACCTAAAACCACTTTGGAGTGGTTTGGTGAACATCCCAACAGTGGAAATGACATGTGGCAACATTTGAGTGGAAGGGCCGAATTCGAGTGATCCTTGTGGTTAGCGAGGAGAGGCATAAGACTCTGGCTGGATGGCGGAAGATCGGTGGTGTTTCGGGCACGACACGGACACGCCAAAAGGTGCCGCATCTGTCTCGTGTTGTGTCAGTGCTAACAAACAAAGTGTCCGTAAATAATTTGAATTAGCCTTCGGCAGTGTAACAAAATAAACTTACCTGGATTTGTACTTGCCTCAAGCGCATCCCGGCGCGGGACAGAACGCCCGTCTCGCTCTGCATGTTCTTCAGCCATTGCTTGAACAGAGAGGAATCGATCGCCGCGCTGTCATGTACGAGAGCAAAACTCAATTAGATTTCGATGGATTTTTTTTGTGCTGTGACGGAGTGGGCGTGGGGATTGCTGTCAGCAGCAAGACCTGAGATCCGAGTCCGAGAGGCCCGGCGCGGCCACGACCTGGACGGGGTCCGCGCCGGGCAGGCTGATGCAGCGCGCGGGCGGGGGGGAGTTGGTCGATGCCATTCTGCAGACCATCTGCGATTGCGAGGAGCGCCGCTATTAGGGTTAGGGGCGTGAAGTTGGAAGAGGGGGCGAGCTGTTCGGAAGTGGAGTGCTGCAGAGGCCGAGGACAGAAGAAGCAGCAGCCGAGCATGGGCCGCCGACATTGCGAGGCTGTGATGGACTTGATGAATTTGTGCATTTAAGTTTTTGTTTGGGTTTAATTTGGGCCTTTGAAGTTTATCCTTATTGGACAAATAAGATAACGTTTATTGAAGATGACAACCCAAATATCCACTTAAATGATAACATAATAATTTTAAAATAATTGGACTACATAAACTCAAATAGAATTCATGTCACACGTGAATTTTACTAACATTAAAAGTGTTTTTTTTTTCTTTAGCCTCTTGGGAAAAAAGTCAAAAGTTCAAATACATA
The DNA here is from genome assembly GCA_029216955.1 of Iris pallida. NCBI lineage: Eukaryota > Viridiplantae > Streptophyta > Magnoliopsida > Asparagales > Iridaceae > Iris > Iris pallida. The sequence goes on along the minus strand of JANAVB010033820.1, from coordinate 8,800,648 downwards.
TAATCCAACAACTTTTCTTGACTGAATTTTAAAAATTAATAACTCATGAGTTCCTAGATAAAGGAATTCAAACATTCGACAAAGTAATGGAAGTAGATCAATCCACATATTGAATTTTTTGCCTTCATCAAAAATATTTACCTTCAACTTTACTACACCTCTACAAGCCCATTCGACTCACTATATGACTCAACCATTTATGTGAGAATATTTAGTAATCAACTAATAAGCAAAAAGATCCCGTATACTTTCAAGTATTAGTGGATTTTTCAAATTTCTAAACTATATATATATATATATTATATATATATATATATATATATATATATATATATATATATAAAATATATATATATATATATATAAAATACGAGCAAATTGTTTAACAACTCATTGATAGGATGGACCAATAAATCTTTTTTTACAGAAGATAACAATAAAATGTTATTATTTTTTATATAATTATATAAAATAAATGGGAGTTGGAGATCACTTATATCATTTTGCTTTCCTCCATAATTTGCTTCCAATTCGTCCTGAGTCTAATCTAACGAATCAGAGATTGCCAAATTGCTTCCATTTGCATCCTTAAGCCGACCTAAGTGTTTGAGAGGAAAAATCACTCTTTTTATTATAACTCACACATACATTACGTACCAGTTCAAGGACTCGAATCCTATCGGTTCCTTCTATTGTGCTTACATTTTTTTTTTACATGAGCTATAAGTGCTGGAGAT